>JAPYYA010005280.1:0-10930 GCA_028533165.1 Leontopithecus rosalia | reverse complement strand
TTCTTAGTTTCTTTGCATTGATTTAGAACATGTTCTTTTAGCTCACAGGAGTTTCTCATTATCCACCTTCTGAAATCTGATTCCATCATTTCATCACCCTCATTCTCCATCCAGCTTTGTTCCCTTGCTGGTGAGGAGTTTTGATCTTTTGTAGGAAGCGAGGTGTTTTGGTTTTGGGTGTCTTCCTCCTTTTTGTGCTGGTTTCTTCCCATCTTTGTGAGTGTATCCACCTGTCGTCTGAGTAGTTGCTGACTTTTTGATTGGGTCTCTGAGTGGACGCCCAGATTGTTGATGAGATGTAGTATTTCTGTTGCTTAGTTTTCCTTCTATCAGTCTAGCCCCTCTGCTGTACGACTGCTGAGGTCCACTCCAGGCCCTGCTTGCCTGGGGTACACCTGTAGCAACTGCAGAACAGTGAAGGTTGCTACCAGTTTCTTCTTCTGCTGTCTTTGTCCCAGAATGGTGCCCACCAAATGTCAGTCTGATCAGTCCTTTTTGAGGTGACTCTTTGGATATACACGGGGTCAGGGAGTGCTTGAGGAGATGGTCCGTACTTTATTGGAACTCAAGTGCTGAGCTGTGAGCTCCTTTGTTCATTCAGGGCTGTTAGGCTGGGATGTTTAGGTCTGCTGCAGCAGAACTCACAAAACCCCTTTTTTTCTCAGGTGCTCTGTCTCGGGGAGTTAGGGTTTTCTTTATGAGTATCTGTTGCGCTGTCCTGCCCAGCTAGGAAGCAGTCAAGTCACTATTTGCCTGCCGAGGCTCTGCCCTGCTGCTGTGGGCTCTGCCCTGCTGTCCTGGGCTTCGCCCTGCTATAGTGAGCTCTGCCCTGTTGCTGTGGGCTTCGCCCTATTGCCGTGAGCTCCGCCCTGCTGTTGTGGGCTCCACTCTGTTGCCTCTGTATTGGTGGAGTCTCTCTGTTATGGCAGGTTGCCTCGGCAACGGCAGGCTGCGTCAGCAATGGGAGTATAGCTCCGTAGGGGCGGAATGCCTCAGCAATGGCGGACACCCCTCCCCCACCGAGCTGCACCATCCCGGGCTCAGCTGTGTCCGCAGTGAAACTCTCAACCCCAGGCATATCAATTCGCAGCCCTGCTTGTCCCTGTGAGGGTGGGACCTGCCGAGCCTGATCACCTGGCTTGCTGCCTCAGAGCCCTTTTTTTTCCCCTAAGTTGAAAGGTTGACTCTCTTCCAGGTATTTCAATCTCCTGCTGTTAGGGCACTGGGATCTGTGTGATTTCCCTTGCAGCGACCCACTGCGCCAGATCAAATATCGCCTCCCGGGAATGTCCTGATCTGACTCAGTGTCCAAGTCCCATTCAATCAGATGGATATGCTAATCTGCCCTCCCAAATCTCAGATTGCTGGTTTAACTGGGTGCCCAGGCCTGTGCGCCTTGTGTGGAGTGTCGCTGCGCTGTGGCGCTGGCCAAAACGGCAGTGCCAGCCAAAACAGCTGTGTGGCGTCCTGTGTCTCTCCTACTCCTGGGAATTTCCCCGTTCTGTGGGTAACAAATATCCATCTGGAAATGCGGCCTGGACTCACCGTCTGCGCCTTCACTGAGAGCTGCAATCCTGAGCTGCTCCTACCCCGCCATCGTCCGTTGCTCCTCAGTATGGTATTTTAATAGCAGCCTGCACCAAGGCAGGGAGACTGACAAGATGCCACATAAATACATGCCACAGCATTGGAAGGTGCTGAGTACCATGGGCAGGCTGGGGAGGGCTGTGCCAGGGAAAGGGTGGAGATTGTGGGGCCAGGCGTTGAGCTGCCATTTGAGATAAGGTGGTCAGGGATGGCCTCAATGAAAAGTCGACATTAAGCGAAGTCTCACAGTGCACAAGAGCCTGCAAGGGAAGATGTGGGAACGGCGCTCTGGGCAGGGAAGCAGCCAGTGCAAAGGGCCTGAGGTTTTGCACAAAAGCAAACATCTCTTCTAGGTTTTAGATTAACAAAAAAAACCAACTCTGCCTCCGCAAGAGAAAGTTTTTCCCAAAATGAGCAAAGGGAGGGTCAGTCAGTGGAGGCTGAGCTTCCACCTTTGGGTTGGGCTCTCAGGTGGGCTGGTGTCCACTCTCTGGACTCACACTGAGCAACGAAATGGCTGCCCAGAGGGTTCCGCTGCAGAGCAAAGGGAAAGCTGGTCCCAACGACAAACCCAGATTTCTGCCCTTCTGTTGCTTTTAATCCAGAAAGAACAGTTTTTCCAATGTTCCCACATTTAAGTCCAACCTTTCTTGGACAGCCTTTGCATTTATTTAATATTGGGGGGCCAGTACACCTGTGAAACCCTTTGAAGGATGATGATTATTCCATTTTGCAATTTGAGAACTGATGTTCAGAGACAGGAATTCCTATGCCTAAGGACACAGAGCCAGCTGGTAATAGAACTGCTGTGCAAATCCGGGGTGCTCCCTCTGTGGTCCCTTCTGATGGGGATCCCTTTCCAGGACTGTTATTTGGGATTCAGGCAGAAGATGTGGAGGGCCCTAGCTGTGACTGCCCCTCTGGCTGGGAGAGGGTTCTGGGGCACAAGGGTCATGGCCCTTGGGATTCCCTGCTGAGCCCAGCCCCAGCTGTACCCTCCTTACTGCAGCCAGATGGAGTTGCACACCCACTTCCATTAGCAGCTGCGTAAACTTGGCTTCAGAGCCTCAGGTGACTTTTCTGAGAGATAAAATAATGCCCACTACCAGGTAAAGCGTCTTGGCACATAGCAGATGCTCAGTTGTTAATATTATACTCTTTTCACTCTTGGGTGGGTGATGAGGGCTCTGGGTGCATCAGAGGTGGCTGTCCCTGCCCCCACCCCCCAGTAAATCTGGCCTTGAGAGTCCCCAAGGGAACACACAGGACACACGGGGGCCTCGGGGCTGGGGTGGCTCCTTGAGGCTCTGACCATTTTCTGTCTTCCCTTTCTTCACAAGCTACAATAATTTAACAGCCTCAGGAGTGAAAAGATAGCTGGGGGAGCAAACGTGGAAGCACTGAAATTAAAGTTAAATTGGAATAATTAAATTAACTGGCAACTGTCCGGTGCTCACCCCTCAGTCCAAATTACTGTGGAGCGTTTCTGGCTGCAAAGGAGAGGGCTTAGGCGGTGGATCCTGGCGCTTCCTGGCAGCTCCCCCAGAGGCCGGAGTGTGGGGAGCCCTGGGTTCCCCACTTGCCCTGAGGAGGTGAATGCCTCTGGCAACTTCTCCTAGCTCAGGGAGGAAATGGGGGGAGCACAGGCAGCTCGAGGCTCAAGCTGGCCGCGCCCACCTCTGTCTCACCACGCTTCCTGCTTCCACCACCAGGCCGCTGGTACCATGGGGCATGACCCCGAGACAGACAATCCCCAGCTCCCGGTTCCTCTGCTTAAGGAGGTGCAAGCCTGACTGGTAGCCATGGGGCCTAGAGCGCCCACTAGGTTCACAATGATCTTGACCCCTTGGGCTTCTAAGGCCTAAGTTAGAATTGGGGGAAGTGGGAGTCCCAGCTGCCCTGGCTACCCCGGCTGCCCTGTCTCTCCTAGGCTGCCCTACATTCAGGAAAAAGCAAACCAGATCCCAGACCAGGCTGAGGCTCATGGGCTCTGCTTCCTCCAGCTTTCCATCCAGTTCCCCCAGGGTTCAAAGAAGAAAATTCGCCACAAGCACAGAATTCTTTCAAGTCCTGGATTTTAAATTCATGTGCACGTTTCGTTCTGCTCGGTAATGTATTCATGTTGATTTTAATGTGTAATGTTTTACACTATTTACCAATGAGTAAAACCGACATGCCTGGAGGCTGTGCCCCTTTATCTTGGATCTTCTGGGAGGCCCTGGCATAAGGCCTGGCAGCCCCTGGGTAAGAATGAACCACAGGGTCTGTGTGCACTTCTACTCCCCACACCGCCTCCCCCAGGCTGGACTCCAAGAAGGTAGGAAAATCCCGAAGTTACAACAACAGGGGTGAACCTAGAGGACAGTGCGCTAAGTGAAATAAGCTGGTCACAAAAGAACAAATACTGTGGGATTCCATTCAGATAAGGTGCTTAGATTAGTGAAATTCACAGACAAGGAAAGTAGAATTGTGCTTGCCAGGGGCCAGAGTCTGGAGGGGAATGGGGATGTAGTGTTTAGCAGGTATAGAGTTTCAGTTTTGAAGATGAAAAATAGTTCTGTAAGGTGGAGGGTGGTGATAGCTGCACAACAATGTGAATTACTTTCTGCCACTGAACTCCACGCTTGGAAGTGCTTAGGATGGCACATTTTACATTATAATCTTTCACCACAACTTAAAAAAACCAACAAGGCCATTGAGGGCCAGAGATGGCCTGGCATGTTTAACCAGCCAGGATCTCACTGGGGGACAGAGCCAGGGTCAGGGTCAGGGTCAGGGTGAGGGGCTGACACTCCTTTTCTTGAAGAAGACCCCAGACCTGTCCTGCTCCCCAAAAAGTTGGCAGTAGATGCAGTAGATATGGCTCTCTGGCCACCTGGGTTGTCCCCAACATTGGGGCTGGAAGAAGCCCTGGAGAACAATCATTCCAATCTCTGAATTTTTACTGATGAGGAAACTGAGGCTGGGAAAGGGGAGCCACCTCTCGAAGTCACACAGACAGCGATGGCCAGCTTAGAGGGCTGATTTCTCTCCTCTGGTGACTCACCAGCAATGAAAGGCCGGAGTTGGTCACGGAAGGCCCTTCCTCGCAGCACCAGCCCCTTGTCACTGACCCCTGGCCCCCCTTCTAAAAGGGCATCAATAACCTTTGCCCCTCCTCAGACTGCAAGCAGGCTGATTAATTAACTAACCCTTGTTAAGGGCTCAGGCACAGGCTAATGGGCAGTAGGCATTCTCATTATTATTTTTAATCAGACTGTGCAATTTTATAGCTCCTGTCACCCAGGGTTATTATGTGTCTCTGTGTCTCTGAAAGTTAATTAAGACCGCTAGGGATGGGCTCACAGTGGGTGAGGAAGCCCAGGGCTGGGCCGAGGGAGAGCCCAGAAATCCTGATTCCCCTCAGGGCCCCACCTAAGGGGGAGATGTGAGAGGGTTGGCAGAGGGTGGGCCAACCTGTGCTGAGCCATCGGTCACCTGGCAGAGCTCACCCCAGGGAGGCAGGGAATGAGCTGCAGCACTCACAGGTTCCAGTCTCTGACTCTTTCAGAGAGCATCTGTGCCATGTGAGCTTAGGAGAGTGCGCTCCTGCAGGACACCCCAGTGGCTGGGTAGCTTCCCTCTGTCGTCCAGGCTGGAGTTCAGTGGCCTCATCAGAGTTCACTGCAACCTTGACTTCCTGGGCTCAGCCTCCCAAATAGCTGGGACTACAGGAACACACCAACTAATATTGCTTGAGACAGGATCTTGCTCTATCACCCAGGCTAACGTGCATTAGTGCAATTGTAGGACACTGCAGCCTCGAACTCCTGGGCTCAAGGGGTCCTCCCACCTCAACCTCCTTAAGAGGTGGGATTACAAGCATGAGCCACATGCCCAGTCTGCGCAGCCTCTTAGAACACGCATTATCACATCACACTTCTCTAAAGTTCCCGCTTCATAGCTCTGACTACTCTGGGATCAGAAAGATCCAGTCTTTCCATGAAGGGAGAGCTGGAAGGAGCCTTTTATGAAGACAGAAAAAGGATTCATTGAAAACTATAGGAATGAGACCTCTGTACGGTTTGCTATGAACTAAACACAATTATTCACAACAAACTATGGATAATATATACATTTGCCTGATATAAATTTACATTTTTTATGATTTGAAGTTTGAATTCATTTCAATTACAAGTTAATATATCAATAATGCATCTATTCACCTTTAAAACTATCAGAAATAAATCTAAAATTTCCATTAACCCAACAGTTCTCCTATCTCCAGCCGTAGACCACTGTTAGGATTTTGGTGGGGATCCAGAACATTAAAACGATTTTGAGATGCATTAGATGTAACCACAGAAAATAGATAGTATTGTTTGGGGTATGTGTTTTTAAAATAATGTAAATGGTATGCATATTCTGCAACTTTTTTTTTTTAACTAAATGACTTTTTCAACATCTATATACATTGATAGATTTAAACCAGGTCCATTCCTTTTGGAATGAGCTGCCGCAGAGTCTTCTATCCTAAAAATATATCACATTTTGCTTAGCAATTCCACAATTTTGCTATTTCAAAAATACTTCAATGATCATTCCTGGGCATGGTTCCCTGTACACGTGTGTGAGTATTTGTTTCGTCCTGACACACAGCAGCATAATCATTAGCTTACAGGAAATGCACATTTTCTGCTTTGAGTAGATACTATCAAATCACTCTCAAGAGTGGCTGGCCCATCCCCACCCTTCCCCCAGCAGTATGTGAGCATGCTCATTTCCACATGCCTCAGTAGCTCTTGTTGTTAATAAAGGATTGATTTTTTATCAAGCTGATGATTAAAAATAGTATCTCCTTGGAGTTTTGATTTACATTTCCTTGATCACTCTTGGGGTTGAGCATCTTTTCATGTGTTTATTGGCCATTTATATTTTCTCTTTCGTGAATTACACATTTATATCCATTGCTCATTTCTTTTCTCTTGGGTCATTTTTCTTTTTCCTGTTGATTTGCAAATGCTCTACAAATGATGAATTTCAATTCCTTTTCTGTACACTTAAAATGTTTGTCACCAGTCACCAGTTAAAAGGCAATGTTGATTGCCTTTTAAATGTGTTTATAGTATTTTGTACCCTGTAAAATTTTAAATTTGGATTTGTAAAATTTCCTTTATGATTTTTAGACTTTGTGTCTTGTTTAAATAAGCCCTCTCAGCTGGGCTTAATGGCTCACACTTGTAATCCAAGAACTTTGGGAGGCCGAGGTGGGTGGATCACCTGAGGTCAGGAGTTGAGACCAGCCTGGCCAACATGAAAACCTACTAAAAATGCAAATACTAGCTGGGCATGGTGGTATACACCTGTAATCCATCTACTCAGGAGACTGAGGCAGGAGAATGGCTTGAACCTGGGAGGCAGAGGTTGCAGTGAGCCAACATCACACCACTGCGCTCCAGCCTGAGTGACAGAGTGAGACTCCATCTCAAACAAAAAATAAATAAATAAATAAGCCCTCTCTACCCCAAAGTGAAAAAAGATGGTCTTCTTAATTTATCCTAATAAATTTAAAGTGTTATTTTTTACATTTAGGTCTTTAATTCATCTGGAGTATACTTTTGTGGCAATAATGTCTCAGAAAAAACTACATTTCCTAGTCTCCTTTGAAGCTAGGGACTCCCATGTAACCTAGCTCTGGCCTAGGAAAAGCAAAAAGTCTATGGGGGAATTTCTGGGAGAGTTTTTCTGCTATAGACACTGCCTCTTCCTTTTCCTAATTTCCCTCTTTCACTTCCTGGAATGTGGCTGTGTTATTCTTCAGCAAAAAATTTCAGAATTTGCTTGGCAATTTTCTTGAAAAATCTTTTTGAAAGTTTTATAGGGGCCGGGCACAGTGGCTCACATCTGTAATCCCAGCGCTTTGTGAGGCTGAGGCAGGCGGAGCACAAGGTCAGATCAGTTTGTGACCAGACTGACCAACATGGTGAAACCCCATCTCTCCTAAAAACACAAAAATTAGCCGGGTGTGGTGGTGCACACCTGTACTTCCAGGAGTCTGAGGCAGGAGAATCACTTGAACCCAGGAGGTGGAGGTTGCAGTGAGCTGAGAGCATGGGCAACACAGTGAGACTTTGTAAAAAAAAAAAGAAAGTTTTATTGGGGTTTGGGATTTGTAATTTGTATCAGTTTCGAGTAACAGAGGCAAATAGACATTTAATTTAATATGATTTTATAGGATTTTTAGTTTTGGATAACAGGTAAATCCAAAGGGATGCAGACCAAAGCTAATGCAGAGACCCCCTGATGTCCACAAGAAACTGAGATGCTGTTTTCTTTTTTCTCTACTTTGTCAGTATTTGGCTTTTATCCTCTCGGACCCAATATGTGCTGGGCACAGCATTTTAACAGCAGTGTAAGCTCTAAAACGAACCTAATAAAAAATCTGTGAGACCTATAATGGGCTCTTTCCATCCATGAACATAGCAGAGTGTCTATTTATTCAACTATTTTCTTGCATATTCTTCTGGAACAAGCCTACCTGGTCATTGACTGACTGGCAATTTGGTATTTGTGTGTGCAAGTGGAAGTGGCTGTGGTTTTCCCTCTTGTGCTGTGCATGTCCACTTTTAGGATCACAGTGATCCTATCATCAGAAAATTAGATTGAAACTTTCCCACCTCTTTTCTGAATAAACTGAAAAGTTTATCCAAAATGAATATTATTTAATAATTTAAAAGTTTGGGCCAGGGATAGTGGCTCACATCTATAATTGCAACAGTTTGAGAGGCCAAGGCAGGAGGATTGCTTGAGGGGCCAGGAGTTCAAGACCAGCCTGGGCAACACAGCAAGGCCCTGACTCTAAAATAAATAAATATGCCAGGTGTGGTGGCTCACACCTGTAGTCCTAGCACTCTGGGAGGCTGAGGCAGGAGAATCATTGGAGCCCAGGAGTTCAATCCCTTTCTGGTCAATAAAGCAAGACCCTTGCTCTTAAAAATTTTATTTTCATCTAAAACAAATAAATAAAAGCTTCATAGAATTTACCTCTGTTTACCCTCTGGGTCTGGTACTGTCTTAGTTGGGCAGCTATTATAAAATGTCATAAACTGGGTAGCTTATAAACAACAGAAATTTATTTCTGGTAGTCCCTGAGGCTGGAAAGTCCAATATCAAGTCACCAGTAGATTTAGTGTCTGGTGAGGATTTGCTTCCTCATAAATAGCACCATCTATGAGGTGGAATAGAAGCAACCTAGCTTCTCACCTAGTGGAAGGAGCAAGCTAACTCTCTGGGATATCTAATGCCATTCATGAGAGCTCCACTCCTGTGACTTAATCACCTCCCAAAGGCCAGCCTCTTTTTTTTTTTTTTTTTTTTTTTTCCTAGAGACAGAGTTCCACTCTTGTTGCCAGGCTGGAGTGCAATGGCGCCATCTCAGCTCCCCGCAACCTTCACCTCCTGGGTTCAAGCGATTCTCCTGCCTCAACCTCCTGAGTAGCTGGGATTATAGGCATGTGCCACCACACCTGGCTAATTTTGTATTTTCAGTAGAGATGGAGTTTCTCCATGTTGATCAGGCTGGTCTCGAACTCCCAACCTCAGGTGATCCACCCTCCTCAGCCTCCCAAAGCACTGGGATTGCAGGTGTGAACCACCGTGCCTGGCCCAGGCCCCATTCTTATACCATCATGTTGGGGGTTTCCATTTCAACATATGAATTTTTGGAGCGACACAAGCATTCTGTCTATTACAGGTACTTTTTGAATTTAGTTACTAATCACAATTTTGGGTTTTTCTGTTTCTTAGCCTATTCAGGTATGTTTACTTCTTCTTGAATCTAGTTTTAAATTTATTTTTGTGTAGGCCGAGGCAGGAGAATATAGGTTTTCACAAATATTAGTAGAAAATTGCATATTCTTGAACTCATAGCCTCGCCTCCTCAAGCGCCAGGACAACTGGCCGGAGCCACCACGGCCCCCTAAAATTGCATATTCTTTATATTTTACGAATCACTTCTGTCTGTGGATATACTCATTTTTGATTCCCGATGCTGTCTGTTCAGGCTTCTCATTTTTCTCTTCATTATGTTTATCCAAGGTTTAACTATATTGATAATGTTTTAAAAACATGTTTCATTTTTGTTCAGCAATCCTACTGTTTTTCTTTCCTTAAATCTTGCTTTTATCATTATTCTTTCTTTCTTTTGTTGAGTTTCTTCTAGCTTCTTAATTTAATACACAGTTTATTTCCTTTTAGTCTTTCTCATTTTCTGATAAATGCATTAAGACTAGAACTTTTTCTCGGAGTACAGCTTTGGCTACCCCCGTAAGTTATGTAGTGCTCTCGTTTTTATTTTGTTATAAATCATTTATCATTTTCATTCTTACCTTTCTCTTAACCAAAGTTATTTAGAGGTTATAATTCTTGCCATCTCGAAATCCATTTTGGTTGATATTAACATTGCTAATTCTGGCTTTCTTTTGAATAGATTGAATTGTATCAGTTTCACTTATGCTTTTGTCAGGTTGAATATCCTTTATCCAAAAGGCTTGGGACCCAAAGTGTTTCTGACTTCAGATGTTTTTGGATTTTGGAATATTTGCATATACAAAAGGAGATGTCTTGGGGATGGGACCCAAGTCTAAACATGAAATTTATATATTTTTTTATATGCACCTTATACACATAGCCTGAAGGTAATTTTATACAATATTTTAAATAATTTCGTGCATGGGACAGTTTTGGCTGTGTTCTGACTACAATCTGTCGCATGAGGTTGGGTGTGGAATTTTCCTCTTGTGGCATCATGTTAGTATCCAAAAAGTTTTGAAGTTTGGAGTATTTCACATTTCAGATCATCAGATTAGGGATGCTTAACCTGTAATACTTATTTTTTTCTTAGAGAAATTTTCAAGGCCAAGCATGGTGGCTCATGCTGGTAATCTCCTAATACTTTGAGAGGCCAAAGCAGGAGGATCACCCAGCACAACAAAGGGAGACTCGGTCTGTACAGAATTTAGAAATTATGCTGGGCTCATGCCTGTGATCCCAGCTACTTGAGAGGTTGAGGTGGGAGGGGAAAAAAAGAACATTGTTAGTATTTTCTCTTTATTCTTTCTTTCTGTCTCCTTCCTTCCTTCCTTCTTTCTTTCTTTGTCTTTCTTTCTTTCTTTCTGTCTGTCTTTCTTTTGGTCTGTCTTTCTTTCTTCTTTCTCTCCTTCCTTCCTTTTTTTTGGGGGGGGGAGGAAGGGAGGAAGGCAGGAAGGGAGGGAAGGAGGAAGGGAGGGAGGAAGGAAGGGATGAAGGAAGGAAGGGAGGAAGGGAGGGAGGGAGAGAGGGAAGGGAAGGAAGGAAATCAAGCAAT
>JAPYYA010005279.1:0-10931 GCA_028533165.1 Leontopithecus rosalia | reverse complement strand
CAATGAGAACACATGGACACAGGGAAGGGAGCACCACACACTGAGGTCTATTGGGGGAAATAGGGGAGGGACAGCAGGGGGGGAGTGGGGGAGGGATGGCATGGGGAGAAATGCCAAATAAGGGTGAGGGGGCAGAAGGCAGCAAAACACACTGCCACGTGTGTACCTATGCAACTATCTTGCATGTTCTGCACATGTACCCCAAAACCTAAAATGCAATAAAAATTAAAAAAAAATAAAAATAAAAATAAAAATAACTAAATAAATCGTTCAGTAAAGGTTTAGTTTTTGTTTTGTTTTCATTTGTTTGTTTTGTTTCTGAGACAGTCTCACTCTGCCACCCCGGTTAGAGCGCAGTGATTTGGTGTGATCACAACTCACCGTAGCCTTGAACTCCTGGGCTCAAGCAATCCTCCTGCCCCATCCCAAGTAGTTGGAACTACAGGCAGCACCTCCATGTTTGGCTAATTTTTTAAAAAATTATTTTTGTAGAGACAAAGTCTCCCTATGCTGCCCAGGCTGGGCTTGAACCCCTGGCTCAAGTGATCATCTCCCAAAGTGCTGGGATTACAGGTGTGAGCCACTGTGCCCAGCCAAGTTTCAGCTTTTAAGGAAGTATATTATGCAAACATACACTCATAATACAAAATTTTAGTAGAAGTTGATCCTCCACGTTAATGCATAGCTTCAGCAGATTAACATGAAATTGTTAAGGAAGAAGAAGACACTAACCTCATTAGCCAGATTACTGAATAACTATAGAGGTCAGTGGGATGACATATCATTAACATGTTGTTCTCATATTAGAGTACTTGATTTGCATAACCAATAAATGGGAGTACATAAATATCTATAAGAGAAAAGGGGGTCAATATTTATTATGTGTCTGTCTCCAATGTGCCAGGTGATTTACCCATTGGTTAACATATATTAGTTAATTTTAATCCCCACAACAAACCAATGAAATAAGCTGTAACTGGGCCTGAAGAATTAAGAAACTGGCTCATAGTTTCTTATATGTACATGTGGTTGATTGTTGCAGTAATGGCCCCCAGTTATTTTCATGGCTTTTAGTATCATTATTTTTTGACAGTACAGTACCCTTCACTTTGTCTCTGGGCTTGGCCATTTTGTCCAATGGAACAATAACAGAGACCTGCATATTTAGATTTTCCTTCTCTTACTGATTTTTGCCACACTGTCATTTGGAAAAGCTCAGGCTGGATTGCTGGAAACTGGAAGACACATGAATCATAGGCAAGCCATGCCATCTGTAGCCTCCATAGATCAGCCTACCTACCCAATCTGGCAGTTACCTGCAGGTATATAATTGAGTCCCAGCTGAGACGAAATGAACCTGGCCTAAACCAGAAGAACCGCCTGGCTGAGCCCACCCCAAATTCCCTTCCTGTAGAATAAATAAAGAGTTAGTGTTTTAAAGTGAGTTTTAAGGTACTTTGTTATATCGTATAAACTTAACTAACACAAGGTGTTAGTAAGAAGTGGGGCTAGACTCTGTACCTATGCCTGTCTGAGACCAAAGGCCATGTTCGTATCATAAGTAAAAACAAGAAGATAAATTGGTAATAGAGCTCTTGATTAAATCAATTTAAATGATACACAATGAAGCTCACTTTAGGCTAGGTCTCAGAGCAAGCCACATAAATTAGAGTGTAAGTCATGGTAGTTTGTTCCATGTGATCAGAGTAGCTAAAAAGTTGTGCACAAATCTCAAACAAAGCTCTTCTCTGTGAAAATGAACAGTGGCAAATTAGACTGCCTGAATGTTATGATTCTAATGAATAGGCTTATGAGATACAGACACACATAGATATTTTCATTTCAGCTCCCAAGTATCTCTAAAACAATGCTCTTGATACTTGAGGAGATTCCAAGTTGGAAGGGATTAATAGCAGCCTCACTTTATGTGTTACTGCCCTGGTAAAGTTTTTCCATGCTGATCATCTTATTGTGTTATGTGAATTATTCAGAATATAAATTTGCTTTCATTGTTAACCTAGGAGACAATAAACTTGACAATGGAGATGGAAGTATAAATCACTGGAGACTTCATGAATATTCAAGTTAAATCAGGTTTGGTTCTGAACCCCACACTTCTGCTCACAGTGTAAATCACTGTGTATATTACTCAAGAGGTCACCACAAACAGACTTTAGGAATGCTTCTTCCCTTGGAAAATGCAACTAATTACTATTGTCTGCCCTAAGGATTTCACTTTCAAATTGTTTATTTTCTGGTGTCACTGATGAGCTGACTGAGAAAATGAAACACTTCAGTTTAATTACCAGCTGCAATTACGGCTCATGTAAAGTACTTCATCTTATATTCTTTTTATAATTGTCTATTCTTATGATATAATATGCAGCTATATTTGCTACCTTTCAAAGTGCTAACAATGCCACTCAATTTTCAGAAAAAAAATTAACATAAGATGACTAAAATATTTTGAATGTGGCTTAAAGCTGTTGTAAACACAGTGCTATGTTCTGTTTAATCCAAAGACCTTTAGCTTCTTACACTTTCAATACATAAATACCACAGAAGTGAGAAAATAGGTGAGTCAATTTAGCCAAGCACTTTATTAAGGTTAGGTTTTGTTTTTGAGTAGAGATGATGTAAATACAGAAAGTCTAGTCTAGTTCAGATACAAGTAGATGGGAGTTTACATCCAGCCTTTTTCCTTACCAGGGGTACAACTAACATCTTCTTACTTTTCTAATTTTATTGCTTATTTGCTTAACCCTTTAAGTTGTATTTACAAAATGAGGTAATCTTGGTTTCTAACAAGTAGAGATCTTGTGAAGATTAAGTAAGATTATAGATGTTAATTGCTTGTCATTATTCCTGATACATACTAGGGGCTCAACAAACTTTAGTACTTAACTCTTCACCTTCATTATAATTTTTATTTATAGGGCAGCATACAACATTGATAACTATAGGCACTAACACCTGACTTCCTGGGTTCAAATTCTGACTATACTTTTACAAATTTTGAATCTTGTCCACATCATTTAACCCCTGTGAGCTTCAATTTTTCTCACCAGTGAAAGGGAATAATAATATAGTCTACCTAATAGGGTCATTGCAAAACTTTGCAGAAATGGGTGCCTGGCACATAGAAAGGTAGAAAAAAAATCTACCAATGTGCTAGCAAAATAATATTTTTGTTTTACAAGTATTAGAATAAGGTATCTTTTATGACCACGATAGTAGAAAATTAGAAATCATTAACAGAAGGAACTTTGCAAATCTGAAAAATGCATGAAAATCAAACAATATTCTCATGAATAACAAGTGGATCAATGAAGACACTAGAAGAAAAATTTTAAAATGTCTTGAGACAAATTAAAATGGAAACACCACATACCAAAATCTATGGGCTACAGCAAAATCAGTTATAAGATAAAAGATTTTAGCAATAAATACTGACACCAAAAAAGAATAGCAATCTCAAACAACCTAATATTGCACCTCGAAGAACCAGAAAAACAAAATAAACTCAACCCAAAATTAAGAGAAGGAAGGAAACGATAAAGATCAGAGCAGAAATAAAGACTAGAATACAATACAAAAGATCCGTGAAATGAAGACTGCCTATTTTGAGTAGACAAGCTAAATCAACAACACTTTAGCTAGACTAAAAAAAAAAAGAGCGAGAAAACTCAAATAAATAAAATCAAAGATAAAAGGAGACAATACAATTGCTACCACAGAAATACGATACAATAAGAGACTATTATAAATAATTATACACTAAAATGTTGGATAGCCTAGAAGAACTGGATAAATTCCCAGATACATACTACCTACCAATATTGAATTACGAAGAAATAGAAAACCTAAACTGACCAATAATAAGTAAAGAAATTGAATCAGTAATAAAATGTGTCCCATCAAAGTAAAGCCCAGGACTTGATGGGTTGGTTCACTGCTGAATTCTACCAAACACTTAAAGATTAATTAAAACTAATTTGTCTTTAAGTATACCAAAAAATTTAAGAGGATGGAACACTTCCAAAGTTATTCTGTGATGACAGCATTACCCTGATATCAAAACCAGACAAAGACACATATCAAAAGAAAACTATAGGTAAATAACTTCAATAAATATAGGTACAAAAATCATCGGCAAAATACATCTCATTGTTGAACAATGAGAACACATGGGCACAGGGAGGGGAGCATCACACACTGGGGTCTGTGGGGGGGAACTAGGGGAGGGACAGCAGGGGGTGGAGAGTTGGGGAGGGATAACATGGGGAGAAATGCCAGATATAGGTGGATGGGGAGGAAGGCAGCAAACCACATTGCCATGTATGTACCTATGCAACAATTTTGCATGTTCTTCACATGTACCCTAAAACCTAAAATGCAATAAAATATATATTTTAAAAAAGAATGGCTATTATCAAAACAAACAAACAAACAAAACCAGTACCAGTGAGGATGTGGAGAAAAGTGAACCCTGAGACACTGCTGGTAGGAATGTAAATTGGTATAAGCCATTATAGAAAACAGTATAAATGTTCCTCAAAATATTAAAAATAGAGTTATCATATGATCTAACAATCCCATTACTAGATTTACATCAAAAAGAAATGAAATAAGTATGTCAAAGTGCTATTAGCACTCCTATGTTTATTGCAGTACTACATAGCTAAAATATGGAATCAACCTAAGTGTCCATCAACAGATACATGAATAATGAAGATGTGGTATACTACACACCCAACAGAATACTATTCAGCCACATAAAAGAAGCAAATCCTGTTTTTGAGACAATACAGATGAACCTGGGGGATACTATGTTAAGTGAAATAAGCCAGCTGCAAAAAAAGAGAAATACTACATGATCTCACTCTTAAGTGGAATCTAAAAAAGGATCTCATAGGGATTAGAATGGTGATTATCAGGGGCTGTGGGTGGTTAGGGGAAAAGGGAGGATGGGGAGGTGTTTGTTAAAGAATATTTAATTTTAGTTAGGAATAAATTCAACAGATCTATTGTACATTGTGACTATAGTTAATGAAAATATGTGGTATTATTGAAAAATGCAAAGATAGTGAATATTAAGCATTACCATCACAAAAATAATTAAATTACATAATACATGTGTTAATTAGCAAGATTTAACCATGCTATAGTGTCTATATACTTCAAAACATCATATTGTACACAATAAAGGCATATAATTTTCTATGTCAGTTTTTTTTAAAGGTAAGAGAACCCTCTAAAGAAGGCTCTTATTGAACGCTCTAAAGAAGGCTCTTATTACACCTTCAGTCATGTTTTGAATTTGGGAAATGAAGTACTTTGGCACTAAAACCAGGATACAAAATGAAATGTAAATTGTAGAAAAGCATTGTGCATTCATGTATCTGATAATTTCTGCTTGAAATAATAGACATAGCATCTGGATTTTGTTTCTGGACTGTTATTTACTGGGTACTACAATGTTTTTGAATGTTTGGCCAAGGGGCTGTGAAACAAGCATGAAATCCATATTAGTGTCAAAACAGATCTGTGTGTGTTATTATGTTTGCCACTTTGATATACAGCTCTGAGACATGGACTTGGTGTAGCTGTCATAATAGGAAACATGAACAGTTTTATATACATTGTTGATACAAGATAATCCAGCATATAAAATAGAAAGCTAGAATCATAAATATACCAGAAATTTAAAACTAAAATGTAAGTGGAATTGTCTGTCATGATGTCAGCACAGTTTTGCTTAACCAGTCATGTAGTATGAATGGAGGATACTGAAATCATTTTACATTGATATATTTGTAATTCAAAGTAGATTATTGGGTGTTCTATTTATTGAAGCAGGGCTATTCTGGAAGTACATTATATGAGGGCATATGGAATTTGGTCTCAAGTAGAATCAAAAGTGATAACATATTCCAGTTTGTCCCACTAGCTCTTAAAAGAGCATCACTGAAAATTCAAAAAAAAAATCCTTTTTCTTTCACAGCCTCTTGGCAAGGGGTAGCATTGAGAGGTTGTGCTGCAATATTTCTATGACTGGATTTCCATTTTAAAAATGTAAGCAGTTTTTGTGTGTGTGTTAACTGTATTGTTGCACTCACTACTAGAGTCATCAGTATATCATTAACTATATCCATAGAGACATAAAATGATATAAAATCTTCAAGGTAGAACCAGAGCATGGAGGGGATTTTTACAATGCCCTTAAAAGCAGAGTAAAAAATAATAAGCCATTGTTAATCCATTTTTGATGTTTATGGCCAGCTATCTTAGTAACCAAATGACAAGATAATGTTTTGCTTTCAGCATGTTTAATTGCATATACATATGAACTCAGAGGAACTTTTAAGAAGTATTCAAGCTTCACTTGTGACCCTGAAATAAAGATTTTTCTGTGGAATCACAGCAAACACAGAATAGCTCTGTGCTTCTGGTGGAAGTGATGGCTACAAGGATATTCACAGAACAAGCTTCATCATGCCAAAGGCTAGAAAGGATGTCAGCACATGTGTTGTGAGGCAGCTAAAAAGAGTTCAGATTTGGGTAGAAGACATTCCTTAGATGAAACATGGATCCTATTTTCACATGTTTAAGAGAGTTTTATGGGAAAAAAAGAATCAGACTCAAAACTTGGCTAGTCCTACACCCTACCCATAGCAGGCATCACTAATGGATCACAGCAGCTCTTTTTCCTGATTAGACTGAAAACACCTTGGAATTGCTCCTAACACTCTAGTCAGTCACTATTAATCAGAATTTTCTCCAGAGGTGGATTTGAAATATAAATCATGCTGGAGACTTCATGATTTGTCACTTTTCAAATATATACAATTTCTGAATTGAGCCCCAGGTAGAATAAACCCAGGTGTTCTAGAGGTAGATTTTGGCCCATGTAAATAAGTTTCTATGTTTTAAATGTGCTCAGAGTAGCATGAGCTGCCTATAATTCTTCTGGAAGCATTCAGGGACTCCTTGGGAAAGTGCCTTTTAGCAGATTCATATAATAAGATATGAAACAGTAAGATCACTTAGAGAATTTTCAATGCCATGGTTAAAAATATGATATGGGTCAAAATATCCAGAACCCCCAAATTAAAAAAAATACACATTAAATATGATTTATATTATATGACAGCCATGTAATTGGCTTTTTTTCCTGATTGAATGCAGCAATGTAGAGAGAAGAATATCTATTCATCTACCTAATCTATTATCTCTCTATACC
Organism: Leontopithecus rosalia; assembly: GCA_028533165.1. Classification (NCBI taxonomy): domain Eukaryota; kingdom Metazoa; phylum Chordata; class Mammalia; order Primates; family Cebidae; genus Leontopithecus; species Leontopithecus rosalia. The sequence goes on along the minus strand of JAPYYA010005279.1, from coordinate 3,688 downwards.
TACTAGATATATGCATATGCATGTGTGTGTATGTGTATGTATCATCTGAATATTATATTTTTATCTTATTCATAAGGTACTTCTTGAAGAATTCGTGAAGTTGGAATTTTGAAATCAATACCATCATAATCCTAATAGTGCTTCTTTTATATCTGAAGAATTGTAGTAGACCAAATACTTCAAATAAACATACTTTTATTGATTTTTGTACCTTAGCAGGGAGGTACTTGTGGGTATTTACCTTCTTGTGTTCTACTTCATCAGCAACAATGACATTTATTAATCTTTGAGTTTCTCTCCCACCATTTGTTAATGATTAACATCGTGCTCAATGTCACAGATTTGAGCAGCTTGTACCAAACATTTGTGAATTTATTTTATCCCTGACAGTGAACATCAAACCCAACAGATATTTATTACAGTTAAATTAAGGTGGGGGATTTAAACCATGAATAGATCTGGGAGGGAACTCTCTGCATAACATTGTGTATGTCAGTGAGTGTGCCCCCTTACATGCCAAAAAAAAAAAAAAAAAAGAGAGAGAGAGGCAGCATTAACTGAGGAAATAAAGAAGAAAAAGAGCTTGTGGACATTGAGAAGTAAGACCCATTTGAGTACAATTCCCTTTTACTAGACAGTCAGTAGTGGGTGATATTTCCACTCCTTTGTAAGATCTTAGGCTGCTTAACAAGTCACATTTTATTTCATGCAAGATGTGTTCCATTTCCTTTGGCATAGAAGGTCAGATAACGCTTTTCTATTCCATCTCTTGCCTTTTCTGCCTCTAATTCCCTACTCACACCCCAAAATATTGCCAGCAACTATATCTCCTTTCTCCAAACTGAAAACAGAGTTTGCATATTTGATAATTTGAACGTGATGGTTGGGAAAAGAATTATTATGTAGGGACTATTTTAACTAAATATCATTGGAGTAGTAGGGGAACACTTTCTGTTTTATAATTGCTTCTGACCATAGATTTGTTTCTCTCCTCCTTAGACAAGGCTCTCCACTTTCATGTATTTTACTAACAAGCTAAATTTTCCTGTAACATTATTAGCATATTTGGGCCATACTTTTATGTCAACATGCTAGAATTAACTATATGAAGGTTAGTCTTAACCAAGCCTAAGTTTCTTAGCACAACAACGAAAATCTTTATAGTCTGATTCATGTCTATTTCTCTATGTCATATCTCATGATATGCACATTAAATTGTGAGACATTTTCCAAACAAACCATTCTTTTGTGTATCTCACAGACTTTGCACATACTTTTGCTTTGCTTCTGCTTGGGATTTCATTTTTTACCAGCCTGTGGGATCTATGCTATCCCTTTATAATCATGCTTTGAGATCCTTCTCTCCTAGACAATATGAGTAGTGATTTGTTTAAGCTGAGTTCCATGGGGGACTTAATTGCCTTATATTGGAGGGCAAGAACCACACTTTATACACCTGTTTTCAATACCAGAATCTTGTTATTTCTTTCCTGGGTCTGGTTTGCTCACACAATACCTTAGCAGAAGCATTTAACAAACACAACTGGTAAACAGTGTTTTGCCAGCCAAGAAATATTTATGTGCTAAGCTCTATGCACAGAGAATACAGCAGTGAACAAGACAAACAGTGTCCCTGGCCTCCAGAGACATTGTCTCTAATTTTCCTTTTAAATTTGAATTTAGAACCATTATACTTTACTCCATTCTTTCCTCTTAGGGCCATTTCCAAAATGCATCTCCTAAATCTCATTTCATGTTTCTCTGAGAACCCATTTGGATAAACTAACTTTTCTAGACCTGAAACTCTTTTAAACAGCATTTTGCCTCTCTATCCCCATATAACTAGAGACATGGACACATGGTACTCCCAAATTTTGCCCTTGGGGATCTGTACTGGTTGGTTCAGTCTCATTTAGTTATCTTCATAAAAACTCTGAGAGGTTGGGTGCAGTGGCTCTTGCCTGTAATCCCAACACTTTGGGAGGCCTAGATGGGCAGATCACTTGAGGCCAGGAATTTGAGACCAGCTTGGCCAACATCCTGAAACGCCATCTCTACTTAAAATACAAAAAGATTAGCTGGACATGGTGGCAGGTGCCCATAATCCCAGCTAATTGGGAGGCTGAGGCAGGAGAATTGCTTGAACCCAGGAGGTGGAGGTTGCAGTGAGCTGAGACCATGACATTGCATTCCAGCCTGGGCAACAAGAACGAAACTCTGTCTCAAAAAAAAAAGAGTCTGATAATTGGTAAACGATGAGTCTATACTTGGTAAATGACAGAAAAATAAGAGAATATATTTAAAGAACAAATACTACTTAAAATATTAACACAAGTAGAATAAAATGTTAAAGTATACAAAAATTTATATATGCTCTCCCAATAGAATTGTTCACCCAATGGGATTCATGATAACTCAGTGAAACTTTTATCAATGTCATTTTTTTCTCATCATCTATTGTTTAAATGTGCCAACTTTTCTAGTTTAGCTTAAGGCAGGGAAGAGGATTATTTCTTTTTCTAATTTTGGCTAATGTATAAGAGGTATGAAAGATATGCAAAGGTACAGGGACATATTATCCCCAAAATGTATTCATTCATTTAAGAGACCTTAAATTCAGAATAATTGAATGGAAATATCAAATTCAAAATCAAATGTCAGAAGACTTTCGCACCCAACCTTCTTGTACTTGATTATTTTCTACATATGAATCTCAAAAGAGAGCTAATTCAGCCTACAAAGAGAATCATATTTTAGTGAGAGTTGAAGTGATTAAACCATCGTAATTTATATTGAGGGAAATGGAATTTTTGAAAATCCATTTTATCTTTTCTATGAAAAGTGTTTGGAAACTATAGCAAGGTATGTTATTCTCAGATTAAGCAGTACATACTATCAATAAAATTTTTTTTAGATTAGACAGATCAAAATATTAATACAATTTTTGGTACTTTGTAGATCATGTTTTTCTGTATATCATCCAATCCTAAGTACAACACTGTAAAGTAGAAAAATACCACTAATTCCATTTTATAAATAATGCTCAGATAATTCGTGACTTGCCAAATCAATAAAGCCAAATATTGGTGGACTTGGAACTTGTAGTCATGTGTTTTGGCCACACTATCCAGTCTTAAGCTGTTATGTATAGTCAGTGCTTCATGAGTATAAGATCCCTTCTAAACAAAAACAAAATACCCAAAATACCTCATCCTTGTACAGATTATTGTAACTTTCCTTCATGTAACATCTTTAGCACCTACTGTAGTCAAGCACAGGGGTAGGCAGTAGTTTATGAAGATGAGTAAACATGTCCTCAAGTCCACAGAGTAAGAGAATACAAAAATTTTATTAATATTGCTAGTGTGATCTACTAGTTAGATAAAACAGTTTAAATGAAAACCTTCCATGTCATGTAACATAAAAAGCACAAAACCGAGGTGGGTGGATCACGAGGTCAAGAGATCGAGACCATCCTGGTCAACATGGTGAATCCCCGTCTCTACTAAAAAGAACAAAAAAATTAGCTGGGCATGGTGGCGCCTGCCTGTAATCCCAGCTACTCAGGAGACTGAGGCAGGAGAATTGCCTGAACCCAGGAGGCGGAGGTTGCAGTCAGCCAAGATGGCACCATTGCACTCCAGCCTGGGTAACAAGAGCGAAACTCTGTCTCAAAAAAAAAAAAAAA
>JAPYYA010005278.1:0-10931 GCA_028533165.1 Leontopithecus rosalia | reverse complement strand
CTTTTGATCTTTGTTGGTTTAAAGTCTGTTTTATCAGAGAGTAGGATTGCAACCCCTGCTTTTTTTTTCTCTCTCCATTTGCTTGGTAAATCTTCTTCCATCCCTTTATTTTGAGCCTATGTGTGTTTTTGCACGTGAGGTGGGTTTCCTAAATACAGCACACCGATGGGTCTTGACTTTTATCCAATTTGCCAGTCTGTGTCTTTTGATTGAAGCATTTAGCCCATTTACATTTGAGGTTAATATTGTTATGTGTGAATTTGATCCTGCCATTTTGATGCTAGCTGGTTGTTTTGCCTGTTAGTTGATGCAGTTTCTTCATGGTGTCGATGGTCTTTACAGTTTGGTATATTTTTAGAGTGGCTGGTACTGGTTGTAGGCACCCAGTTTTGTGCAGGAAACCCCAGGTGCTAGTGTTGTAGGTGCCAGAGGAAATCTCCTGGTCTGTGGGTTGTGTTGACCATGGGAAAAACACAGTATCTGAGCTGCAGTGCTGGAGTGTCAGGAAAAGTCCCTAATGGCTTCCCATGTCTGGAAGCAAAAGTCTCTGGCCCCTCGTGCCTCCTGGTTGAGGCAGTGCCTCACCCTGCTTTGGGTTGCCCATCCTGGGCTGTTCCCACTGTCTAACCAGTCCCAATGAGATGAACCTGGTACCTCAGTTGGAAATGCGGAGATCACTCATCTTCTGGCATGCTCTCACTGGGAACTGCAGACCAGAGCTGCTGTCATTCAGCCATCTTGGTGGAAGTCCCCTCAAATTATTTTATTTTAAAGAAGAAATGTGTGTGAAATATACCAGCAATAAAATAACCCAGCTGTAATTGCCAAACATCAATACAACTATTGAGGATTCCATTTGGGTTTTTGTGCTCATAGGATGGCAGGTTTTAGCTTGTGTTCAACATCCATTCAGTTCTTAAATACTAGAACATGAAAACTACTCTATATTCAATAGAAATAAAAAATAGTCAGAGTATTCTTACACAGTCAATATTTTCCCCTTGAGATTCAGATATAAAAAGAATGTAGTTCCAACTGAAAAACGTATATTAGAAAAAGTACTGGTATGAGTGACCTTTCTAACCTCCTAGCAAGTTAGAGATGGTGAAAGTCAATTATCCTGTCACTGCAAACTCCATATTGGGTTGCCAGACAGTGTGAGATGTAAAATTTTGTAATTTTCTTCCTTCGTATTTAATCTAGAAAGATAAGAAAACCGGTTCATTTGCAATAACTGTTTTTAACTTGAATATACTACAGAATTTATCCTGTTACATTTGGTTTTAGTTTTTGTTTCTTGCTGGAAGTGTTTTCTGAAATATTTAACTAGTTTCATACATTTTAAGAATTCCATTCAGAAATAGATCAGTATATCTGTGATGGTCAATTTTATGTGTCAATTTGGCTAGGCTATAATACTTAGATGTTTGGTCAAATGTGTCTGGTGTTGCTGTGAAGGTATTTCTTAGATGAGGTTAAATTTTTTTTTTTTTTGCTTTTTGTTTTACTTTGGACATTAGCATTAAGTTGGTTACCATACACATCCAAAGGCCCAGCATTTCAGAAAAGTAATTAAGCAGCACACCTTGTACCAGAATCTCACAGATGAGGTTAATATCTAAATCAGCGGACTTTGAGTAAACAAATTACTATCCATAATGTGGATGGGCCTCATCCAATCAGTTGAAGGCCTTAAGAATAAAGATTGATTTATCCTGAAGAGGGAATTTAACCCGTAGATTGGCTGTGGAGTCATGTGGTAACATTAATTCTTTCCTGGGTGTGTGGACTGCTAACCTACCTTACAGGTCTGGACTAGTCAGTCTCCACAGCTGTGGGAGCCAATTCCTCAAATCTCTCTCTATGTACACACCTCCTATTGTATCTGTTTCGCTGGACAACCTTGACTAATTCAATATTCAAACCTTTTCAATGGTAGAGAATTGAAGGAAATTTATTTTACTTTATCTTGCACTTGACTCAGATAAAGATCAATTCTGATCAATAGTGTAATATTAAAGTGCTATCTATAGCACCTCAGAGGAATATAATTAGCTTACCTTTTTTTTATATACATTAAAGAAGCCTTTAATGAAAAACACTAGGCTGACAATTTGAAAGATTATGCCTTCTTCACAGGTTGCTAATCTTTGGGATTCCAAAAATTAAAGTCACATCTACTATTCCCAACCCAGCAGCCTGTGTACCCTACCAAGAACTTCAAGTTGAAGGAATACCTAATGTTTTCCAGGTAACTTAAGACATTTGTTTAATAACACAAACTATTGTTTTCAGATTTTCTTGTAAAGCATTGATTTTTCAGCATTCTTTATATTGCTGATTTTAAGAAGATAATTGTATGGAAGAACATTTTGTTTTTCCTGTAAATATTAGAAAATCTTTTGAAATGTATTTAAGATCCTCTGATCTAGTCCTTTGTGTAAGGGAAATGGAGTTCAAATGAACACTTGTTGGATTAATTAAGGACCAAATGATCTTTGTTCTTCATTGTCTGAGTAAACATGAGACTGTATCTAATCTGAGTTTTCTTATTGCTTGATATTTACCAAGAGCAAATTTGGTCACTTAGTGCTAGTTAATTTCAGAAATAAACCCATGATTTTTGACATTCTTATCACTATTGAGCCATCAGAAGATATAATCACACAAACAGCATGCTGTAAAACTCATACATGTATTTAATTTTAGAAATTGGAGGTCTTAGGATGAAGTATAAACCAAATATCTAGATACAATTGTTAAAAACATTATTAGTGTGTTGTAGATGTTAAACTTCTGATATTCAGGACTTTTTTTCATTTTTAATTTGTGTGACTGCCATGGAAAATGCAATGCTAATGAAGGCTACTATTAGTACAAATATTGATGTCCCTTCTCATGACTGAATATTTGCAAAGCAGCGCTTTGATATGTAGGCATTAAGATAATAATATCATTCCCTTTTGGTAATTAATTTTTCCTTATTATCAATTTTTCTTTGTATTATTTTTGTGAAAAATGTTGAACATTATACTAAAAAACAAACAGAAGAGGGACAATTATAATCATCTGTTATTTGATCACATCTCTTATGCCAATTCCATCTTTTAGATGATTTTCTTTTGTAATTTTATTCATGAATTTTGGTGCAATAAACAGGAGTGTGTCCAGTAGAGGGGGATGAGGCCATGTATTCACAGCCTTCAGAAAAATTGGTTAGAGCAACTGCAGTTACTTATGCTCAGAAATGAAAAAAATATCCATGCCAAAATATTTGAAGTTTTTATTTGGAACTTATTATCTCTAGCTATAGAGAACAGGATTAAACAATTTGTTATATAGTGTCAAAATTTAGTTTATTTATGAGAAAGGAGTTTAATAATTGAATCTCCTCAAGAGTGAAAAGTGCTGTATTTTTAAAAAAATTATTTATTATACTTTAAGTTCTGGGGTGCTATCTTTAAAAAGAAAAGATCAGATAATTTCTATTATTCTACTATTAGATTATTTCTATATTAAACTTCTTCCACAGAACAGGAAAAGAGGAAGAGCTATCAAAACTTATTATTAGGCTATTACATATACCTTTGATACAAAACTAGTCCAAAATCAATGTGAGAGAAGACTGCTTAAGGGCACCAAGAGCAGAAGACAGATTTCATTAGAGAGCTATCTTTAAAGATTAGTTACCATAATATCATTCAACACAGGAAAAATGAGTGCCTAGGGACAAACTAAAAAATGCAAGACTTTTTAAAGAAGAAAATTTAAAAAACACGATAAAAGGTTAAAAGAAAATACCTAAATCAGCGATGAGACAAATAATAATTTGCAGATAGAAAGACAAATTTATAAAATATGCATTCTGTATTAGGGTTCTCCAGAGAAACAGAACCAATAGAACTTAGATAGTTGGATGGATGGATAGATAGACAGATACATAGATATACAAGAGGAGAGCTATTATGGAAACTGGTTCATGTGATTATGGAGGCTGAGAAGTCCTATGATGTGCTGCTTGCAAGCTGGAGAACCAGAACAGCCATTGCTGTAATTCAGTGTGAGTCTGACGGCCTGAGAATTGACGGACTGTTGGTGTAAGACATGATCTGAGTTCAACACACTGAGAGAACCAGGAGCTCTGATGTCTGAGGGCTGAGAACATGGATATCTCAACTCAAGCAGAGAAAGCAAATTCACCCCTCCTCTGCCTTCTTTTTAAATTCAGTTCCTCCATGGGTTGAATGATGCCCACCTACACTGAGGAGAGTCATGTACTCTGCTGAGTTCGGCAATTCAATTAGTTGTGTCTTCTGGAAATATCCTCACAGATTAATGATTTTTCTAGTTATCTGGGTATCCCTTATCCCAGTCAAGTGGATACATAAAATTAGCCGCCATACAAGCCTATCCTATGGATCCTTTTGCAACTTATTTTTTCATTTGACACTATACTTTTCCCATTTATTCACACTGATACTTATAATTCTTGGTCTTTATAATTGCATCAACCAGCTGCTTCATAAATCTCCAGATCTGCCTGTTTGTCTTTCTATCTATGTCCTATTGGTTCTGTTTCTCTGGAGAGCCCTAACTAATATAGCTCATATTTAGGTAAATTTTTAAAATAGACTCCACACTGTTACATATTACTTTAGGACAAATACATACGTAATGAAAGTGTGAAAACATGAAAAAATGGGCACCATATTCAGAACAGGATAATAAGGACACATGAAGGATTTGGGAAGGTTACAAAGGGGGTTCCAAATATATCTACATCTATGTATTTTTTGAGACAGGCTCTCACTCTGTCACCCAGGTTGGAGTGCAGTGGTGTGATCTTTGCTCACTGGAAACTCCCAGGCTCAAGTGATTCTCCCAGATCAGCCTCCCAAGTTGCTGGGACCACAGGCATGTGCAACCATGCCTGGCTAATTTTTGTATTATTATTTTTTTTTTGTAGAGATGGGGTTTCACCACGTTTCCCAGGCTGGTCTCAAACTCCTGAGCCCAAGTGATCTGCCTGCCTCAGCCTCTCAAGTGTATTCTTTTTTTCAATTTGAAAAAATCTGGCGAGGATGGGATGGAGGTGGAGGAGGAGTGAACAGAATGGGTTAAAAGCAGCTTTGAAAGCAGCACTGTAGGAGTAGAGGAATAGCTGCTCCATTTTTTGGTTGGCAGTGTTTTTACATTTCTGAGCCAGAGCAGACAGTAGGGAGGGGCAAAGCATCTTTCTACCTTCTTTTCAGCCATCAGGTTTACTGCAACCCAGTGCCAACAAATTCATGGATCACCAATTATATTTCTCAATCTAATTCTAAGGACTTTGCAATGGTGGCTATTTCTCCCAGATTTGGGCAATTCATCAGCAGTTCTAGTCTTTACTATTTTGAGTTTCCATCACTTTGGGGGGATCTATTTTGGGATCTATATTAGTCAGGGTAGGCTAGATCATTCTGTAATAATAAATAAAATCTCAAATAGCAATTTGAGTTTTTCAGATTGTGAAATTCAACGAAATTTCTTCTTAGCTCCCGCAGAATTCAACACAGATATTCCTGGTCAGAGGATTTCCTACTTGGTTCTTCTCCAGACAGTAAATTCATTTATGTAGGCTGCTTATACTGTAGAGCTCTCCCTCCTTTTTAGCCAGGGGCATGAAGGAGGAAGATGGTGGCAGATTGTAAAGGATGTTGTATGGACAGTGCTGAAAGTCATGTACTCACTTTTGTCCAATACCATCAGCCAGAACTCAGTTACCAGTCCCACCTGGATGCACGGGGATACAGGAAATGTAGACTTTTCCTGTGCCGGAGATGAAAATAAAACAGTTTGCCGAATGCATACGTAGCATTGTTTAACCACAACATTTTTGTTTAGAATATAAGACACTGAGACAAATTTAAAACCAATGTCTTAACCTTTGTTTTGAATTGTTTACTTAGTTATTAATTATATAATAAGCATCTGTAAACTTAGCACCCAAAATAAGAGGACAATATCTTATGTCTAACTAAATGGTCTTCCCTTCCTTCATTCCCCTGACTTCCTCTACACAAGAGGACCGTCTTCTTGAGACTGGCATTGATCATTCCATTGCTTTCCTTTCTCACTTTCTTTCCTTTTCTTTTTTTTTTTAAATCGAGCTTTTATTTTGAGTTAACTCTAGATTCACATACAGTTGTAAGAAAACACAGAGAAAGCCCTTGTAACCTTTACTCAGATTCTTCCAATGGCAACATCTTGAAAAGCTACAGTATTATATCACAGCCAGGGTATTAAAACTGATACAGTTAAGATACAGAACATTTCCATCACCACAAAGATCAGTTATGTTGCCCTTTCATAGTCACAACAACTTTATTCTGTCCTCTGCTGTAGCTCCTGATAACCACTAGATTATTCTCCATTTCTGTAATTTTGTCATTTCAAGAATGTTATATAAATGGAATCAAACAATAAACAATATTTTAGTATTTTTTTTCACTCAGCATAATCCTCTGACAATGCATCCAGATTGTCATGTTTACTAATAGTCCAACCCTTTTTATTGCTGAGTTTCCAAGGTATGTATTTGCTACAGTTTGTTAAGTATTTCCCCACTGAATGACATCTGGGTTGTTTTCAGTTTTGGGCTATAACAAATAAAGCTTCTATAAATATTCATGTACAGATTTTTTTGTGAATATGTCCTCATTCTCTAGGATAAATGTCCAGAACTGCAACTGGTGAATCATATTTTATGTTTTTTATTGTGGTAAGAACACTCAACATGACATCTATCCCCTTAACACATTTAAGTGTACAATATGGTATTGTTAATTATAGGCACAATGTTGTGCCTCAGTCATCTTGCATAATGGAAACTTTATACTTGTTGATTAGCAACTCCCCATTTCCCCTTTTCCCTGACCCCTGGCAACCACCATTTTACTTTGCTTCTATGTGTTTGACTATTTTATATACCTCATATAAGTGTATCATGTAGTATTTGTCTTTCCATAACTGTCTTATTTCAGTTAGCATAATTTCCTCTTATATAGCAGGATTTCATTATTTTGAAAGGCCGAGTAATATTCCATTGTATGTATGTATCACGTTTTCTTTATTCACTCATCTATTGATGGACATTTAGATTATTTCTACATTGTGCCTATTGTAAATAATCCTGCAATGAACATGGAAGTGAAATCAGGTGGTCCTGATTTCAATTATTTTGGATAAATACCCAGAAGTAGGATTGCTGAATCATATGGTATTTCTATTTTTAATTTTTTGAGGAACCTCTACACTATTTTCCATAGTGGCTGTACTATTTTATATTCCCACCAACAATGCACAAGAGTTTTAATTTATCCACATTCTCTCCAATATGTACATTTTATGTTTTTGATAATAGCTATTCTAATAGGTGTGGGGCAATGTCTCATTGTGGTTTTGATTTGCATTTCTCTATAAAAATGAAAACAAATTATTTTTATTTGTATACTTACACCGAACACATCTGATACCAAATGTGTGGGGTGGTTTTCCCTTGTAACAACCAGTTCTCCAGTTCTCAGAGGATAATAGTTGGTTTTCCTACAGTTGAATTCAATTCTGACATTATATACCCGAAATTTTCATTGGATCTAAAAAGTTAAGGCTCAGTTCCACAAGACCCCAACTTCAGATGCCAATCACAAGTCCACATTATTACTTGTTTTATAAATCAGATGTTCCCACGATCTTTTCCTCGTGCTCAATAATTTGCTAAGATGGCTCACAGAGCTCAGGAAAACAGTTTCTTACTAGATTATTGTGAGGTAGGAGGTGGGACTTGATTTCAGATGCAGGGCTCTTGCACCGAATTAAATTGAGGACTAGCTAAAACAGGAACAGGGCAGAAGCAGCTTTCCGTAAGACATGCCCACCAGTGCACCGTGTTAGTTTACCATTGCCATAGCAACACAAGGATGTTATCACTGCCTTCCATGACAATGACCTGATCATCTGGAAGTTACCACCCCTTTCCTAGAAATTTCTACATAATAAAGTTCTCAATTTGCATATAATTAAAAGCAGGTATAAATGTGTCTGTGGAAGTGCCTCTGTGTTGCTACTCTGGGTACCTGCCCATGTATGTACCCAGAGTACAAGGTACTCTACTCTGCAAGGAGCAGTGCCTCTACTGCTGCTGTACACTGCCACTTCAATTAGAGTTGCTGTCTAACACAACTGGTTGGCTCTTGAATTCTTTCCTGGTTGAAGCCAAAAACCCTCCTGGGCTTTCCCTAATTTTAGGGATCACCTGCCCTGCATAAGTATATAATAAATAATTATTATATTTATAATATATAAGTATAAGAAATACTTATTATGTTTTGTAATGTATTTATTATATACTCTAATAAGTATACAAGTATTTACTTATATATATAAAGTATATATATTTATATAAACTACATACATATTAAAGTATATAATAAATATATTATAAAATGTATTTATAATCCTATTATAGGATAAATGTATCCTATTATAAAAGGATACAGTTCAGAAACAGCCAGATGAAAGAGATGCACAGGGCAAGGTATGGGGGAGAGGAACAGAGCTTCCATGCCCTCTCTGGTCATGCCATTTCCCAGTATCTCCATGTGGTCACCAAGCCAGAATCTCTCTGAACTCCATTCTTTTATTTTTTTTCTATGGAAGCTTCATTGTGTAGCCATGATTGATTAAATCATTGGCCACTGGTGGTTAGGTCAATCTCCAGGCTTTCTCCCCTCCCAAGACATTGGGAAAGTGGGACTGAAAGTTCCAACTTCCTAATCATACGGCTGGTTTCCCTGGCAATCAGTCCCCATTCTTAGGGGCTTTCCAAAAGTCATCTCATTAATGTAAACTCAGATGTGGTTGAAAAGGGCTTGTTATAAACAACAAAAGATGCTCCTTCCACTTTTACCACTCTGGAGCTGGTCTAAAAACTGGGGACAAAAACCAAATTTATGACCAAATATGCTACTTTTGTTCTTGTCATTTAGGAAATTACAAGGTTTTAGAAGTTCTGGTCAGGAGCCAGGAATCAAGACCAATATCCATTTTTTATTATATCATAGTATTCCACCTGATGATTGGTGATGTTAAACATCTTTTCTTATTATACCTATTGGCCATTTTTGATGTCTTTGGAGAAATGTCTATGCAAGTCCTTTGCCCATTTATAAATTGGATTTTTTTTTGCTGTTGTGTTTGAGAAGCTTCTTATGTATGTTGGATTTTAACCCTTTATCAGATAATATAAAAAATATATATCTTTTAAATTTTCTTTCATATCCTTTTATAATAGGATACATTTATCCTTTATCAGATATATGGTTTGGAAATATTTTCTCCCATTCTGTAGGTTGCTTTTGACTCTGTTAATTGTTTTTTTGTTTTACAGTTTTCTTAGTTTGATATAATCCCACTTGATTATTTTTGCTTTTGTTGACTGTGCTTTTGGTGTCATATCCAAGAAATCACTGTTAAGATTAATGTTATGAAGTTTTCCTTCTAGATATTTTCCTAAAAGTGTTAGTGTTATAGCTTCAGGTTTTATGTTTGAGTCTTTAATCAATTTTGAGTTGATTTTTGTGTATGACATAAAGACCCAATTCCATTTTTTTTTACCTGTCACTACCCTGTTTTTCCAGCACCATTTGTTGAAGAGACTATTATTTCTTCATTGTTTATTCTTGGCATCCATTGTTTATGTGTGATCAATTGTTTATGTGTGTGTGGATTGATTTCTGAGCTCTTCATTCTGTTCCTTGGTTATATGTCTGTCTTTATGACAGTAATACACTCTTTTAATTACTTTAGTTTTGTAATATAGTTTGAAATTGGGAAATGTTATGCTTCCAGCTGTGTTCTTTCTCAAGATTGTTTTGGCTATTTGGGGTCTTTTGTTCCATATGAATTTTAGTATTTTTTTCTATTTTTATAAAAAAGTCATTGGAATTTTGATAGAGACTGCATTGAATCTGTAAATATTTTAGGGTAGCATAGATATTTTAACATTACCAAGTTTTCATATCCATAAACATGAATATCTCTTCATCTGTTTGTGTCATTTAAATTTTCTTTCATGAATGTTTTATAGATTTCAACGAACAAGTAATTCACCTTATTAGTTAAGTCCATTCCCAAATGTTTTATTCTTGTTTGGTGCTATTGTAAATAAGATTGCTTTATTAATAACATCTTTAGATAGTTTGTTGTTAGTGTGTAGAGACACAACTAATTTTTATATGTTAATTTTGTATTCTGCAATTTTACCAAATTTATTTGTAAGTTCTAAGTTTTTTTTTTGGTGTAAAATCTTTAAGGTTTTTTTTATATATAAGATCCTGCAAACAGGCAAGGAGCAGTGACTCACACCTGTAATCTTAGTACCCAGGAGGCCAAGGCAGTTGAATCACCTGAGGTCAGGAGTTTGAGAACAGCCTGGCCAACATGGCAAAACCCTGTCTCTATTAAAAATACAGATGGCTGATCGCAAATAAGATGGCTGATCGCTACCAGCTCGGCATTGTAGCTCCCAGTGAAAGCACAGAGAACGAGAGGACGCCACACTTTCAGACGAATTTTCGTCACTCACGGACCAGAAGATTCCTAGTGGAGGGGCCCCACGGGTCACCAGTGTGATTCTTGTGGCTGGTGCAGCAGTTTTGCTGGTGCCTTGGCACGGCAGCTCTTCATGCAGAGTAAACAGGAGGAGATTCCCAGGCAGAAGAGCACCATCAGTCTTATTGCTGCTGTTTTGGCTGGCACAGTGGGTTGCTTGGATTCCAGTGCTGGGAATCAATAAACTGGGCATCCACTCAGAAACCCAACTAGAAAGGCAGTAATCGTAAAGACAACAGATGGATAAATTTATAACAAAGGGAAGAAACCAGCCTAAAAAG
>JAPYYA010005277.1:0-10932 GCA_028533165.1 Leontopithecus rosalia | reverse complement strand
GGGTGGGAAGTGGGGTAGGAAGCAGGATAGATAAGGGGTAGGAAGTGGGGTGGGAAGCGGGGTAGGAAGTGGGGTGGGAAGTGGGGTGGGAAGTGGGGTAGGAAGCAGGATAGATAAGGGGTAGGAAGTGGGGTGGGAAGCGGGGTAGGAAGTGGGGTGCAAAGTGGGTTGGGAAGTGGGGTAGGAAGTGGGGTGGGAAGTGGGGTAGGAAGTGGGGTAGGAAGCAGGATAGGTAAGGGGTAAGAAGTGGGGTGGGAAGCGGGGTAGGAAGTGGGGTGGGAAGTGGGGTGGGAAGTGGGGTGGGAAGCGGGGTGGGAAGCGGGGTACGTGTGGGCTAGGAAGTCGGGTGACCAGAACAGTCCACATTGCCTTCATGTGCATTTTGAAAATGTAAAACTGTTCTGAAATGTAAAGTTTATGTTAGAAAAAGTGGGAGATTCCGGGGTTGTGGAACTATTCCTAGCGTCAAGGGCAGAACAGGACACACTGTCCCTTTGCAGGTGCACCGAGGCCTGCAAACTCGGCCACTCCTGCTGTGAGGAGACCCCGGGTTCGGGAGCTGGGACGGCAGGGCTCAGAGCCCACAGGAGCAAGGGTGTGGCCATGCTCTGACCATCCACACAGCAGCCACCCTGGGCATGTGAGCGTCCCATATCCCAGCCAGGTGAGCCAAGACAGAGCCACACACGCCCTGCCTCACCCAGGCAGGGAAGAGGAGCTGGGCTGCGGGTGCTGGGAAGGCTGTGTCTGCAGCCCCCTTCAGAGCCAGGCTGCATGCAGAGGGAGCCGGAGGGAAGGATGGAGATGCCTCCAGAAGGGGCTCTGTGGGCTTCACAGCATCGGATGCCTTCTGGGTAGGACGGGCAGGGTCCACACCACCAGCCACAGGGAGGTGGGCAGCTGATGGCAAGCTGGTGCCCAGGATTCTTGATCCCACCCCACACAGCAAGACACAGACAAGACTGCCCAGCCACACAAGCCGGTGAGCGACAGCACAACATGGCAGCTGAGGTGCCACCACGTCAGAGCCCACACCGGCTAAATATGTGAGTTGCTAAGAAAAGATCACATTCATGGACTTGAGTTTTGTCTTCGCCATTACCCAAAACAGTCATGCTTTTGGACGGGCTCAAGGAAAATGTGCCAGGTGGTAAAATCCACTCACAGGGTGGGGAGGTTCAGTGTGGAGCAGGCATGGGTCTGAAGTGGGAAATGGGTCCCTGAGCCAAACAGACCCAGGGAGAAATGTCCAGAGGCTCTTGGGGGCGATTTTCTTGCCTGAACTCTCTTCTTGCTTGAGGAATTCCCCAAACTGTGTGTCTAGGGACCACGCAGATCCCTCCTCTTGCATCCCCTTGCCCCCCACAGCCCACCTTGTGGTCGCTGCCTCTAGGACGGGGGACATGAACCCACAGTGTGGGCTGCCCCTGTCTATCCTCTGGGGCTGGCCTTGGCCATGGCCATGGTGCTCTGGGAGCCAGTATGCAGCAGTGGAAGCCACAGTGACAGGAATCTCCGCGGTGGTGTGGCAGTGCCCAGGACTTCCCTGGCTCCAGCCCATTGTCTGGCCAGCTGTGCACATCAGGGGCCACCTGATGGCTCTGGCACCCGCCAAGCTGACTGGGAAGGCCAGTGTCAGCCGCTTGGCCATGGGCAGCCTTGTCCTGGCCCCAGCACGTGCCCCTCCCTCCATCCTCACTCTGCCTGCCACATCCACTCAGCCACGTGAGCCACACGGCGCTGGGGTGTCCTCCTCTCCAGTCTCCAAATTTCGTGAGCCTCAAGGGCACATGGCTCTGCCTACCAAGTTGACATGCCCGAGGAAGGACTGGACTGAACTCAGGATGGCCCCAACTCATGGCGACCTTGTCATCATCCACCTGGGCTCCTCGGACTGGGTGAGTCCTTACTGGTGGTGGTAGTGGGGGGTCCTGTGCCCTCCAGCTGATGGGTGTATGCTGGGGGACACAGGTCAAGAAGCAAAAGCAGAAAAACCAGGGAGGAGCGTGGGGTGTGGAGGCGAGGAGGGGTCCTTCCCTGGTCAGCGCGTGTAACCAGCTGCGCCTCACGCCCCAAGGCCATGCCCAGGAGCAGCCCCTGCTGTGTGTCCAGAGGGCAGGGTGCTGACCCCACTCTATCCTCCTCTAATCCAGCGGTGACCTTGCCCCAAGCCGGGATGCACTGGGGTGGCTGGAGGGCAGCGCCCCGAACAGCAGCTCAGCTCTAAGCCGCAGAATCGGATGTCCTGCACAGTCACCGGCTAATCCAGGACAATCAGGGAAGGTCACTCGTCAGGGCATGGTGGCCACCTTGCACCCTGCAGGACAGGTAACTTGGAGAGGGCTCAGGTTATCTTACTTCACAAAGACACTGCCCAGAGGGAGGTATGATAAGGGCCTGGCAGGAGTGGAGGGCACCTGTCACAGGACTCCCGCTGGGTGGAGGACGGCAGGGTGCTCACAGGGCAGGGTTGTGAGGAACCCCCAGCTGGCAGCTCCAGGAGGGTGAGGAGGCCGTGGGCTCTTCTTCCAGCCAGCCACACTCAGAGCCTTGGACAGGGTGTGGCACAGCACAGAGAGGCAGGCGGTGCTGGGGCCAGGCTGGGAGCAAGAGGGCCAGAGGGAGGCAAGACACAAACTGTGTCTGGAAATCCAGACAATGCCGGGAACACCCCGCATGCTCTGAGGTTCACCTGCGCACAGACCTGCCCGCGGACCCACACCCGTGTCATCCAGACGATGCCGGAATGCCCTGTACGCTCTGAGGTTCACCTGTGCACAGACCTGCTCACAGACCTGCTCACAGACCCACACCCGTGTCATCCAGACGATGCCGGAACGCCCCGCACGCTCTGAGGATCACCTGCGCACAGACCTGCCCGCGGACCCACACCTGTGACCTCTGGGTCCTGCCAGAACTGTTCACCTTAATTCGCTGGATGTTTTCTTACAGCATGGCCTCGACCCGTCCACATTTTAGCAGAATTGGTTAAAATAAATGGAACACTTTCCTGTTGTCCTTTTCGGGATTTCCTCAAAGGTTTCGCTATTTCAAGCACTGTTGACTTCATAATTCGCCTGCTGGGCAGAGCTGGCTTCAGGGATATGCTGAAATGAACAGCCACAGTCACCTCTGAAGAGCTACACGTCACCCGTTCCCCCAGCTCCGAGCCTCTGCGAGTCTCCCCGCTCCATGCAGAGCTCCCTCCCCAGGGATGACACCAGGGATGGCCCCCACTCCCCACACCTCAGAGGCCTCCAGATCCCAGGGGGCGGGCCAACCCCCCAAGAACTCAGGGACCAGTGGCCACTTCTCCTTGGGGACAAGGCTTTGTCCAGAAAATGTGGTGGTCAGGATGGGCTGGATCTGAGACAGGCCCCCAGGAGCCGGGGTCACAAGCCAGTCACCCCCGGCAGCAGGTGGTCGCAGAAACACATCAAGCTCTTGTGACTTTGAGTGTGGCCTCTGGAAAAGGAACTAAATGGGCCGACTCATGTCTGAGACGCCTGTCAGCCTCTGTCAACCTCGCCCCTCGCTGGGAGGCCAGACGCTGGGCCAGGACCCGGAGGGTGGGAAGTCACAGCCCAGAGAAGGAGGGGTGGGGAAGTGAGGAGGCTGGAGGGGAGGTGAGGAGGACACGGTCGGGTGGGGGCTGGAGGTGCGGAGGATATGGGGGAACTGCGGAGGGGAATCTCGGATGCGGAAGGGCCTGGGTGCCTGTCACCAGGTGGGCATCTGCAGCTGCCCCAGCTCTTGGCTTCTGTGCCCACAGGGGCTGCTGCATATTGGCACTCATGAGTGCCTGTGTTGTCACCCACAGGAGGAGCCGCTTCTGCAGAGCCGGGTCCCCTATGGGCCTTAGCAAACCCCTGAGGACCTTGGACCTGAGGACTCCCCACAAGGAAAGGTGGGGTACAGGGCTGGCCGGAGAGGCTCTTGGTAGAGCTGTTTCAGGGGGGCTGCTTTACCAGGCCCTCAACTGGGTGTGAGAAGGCGGCCCCTGGTACAGGAAGGCCCTGCTCGGACCACCACACTGAGGCTGGTTCCAAGTCAGAGGACGTGCTGCAGATGCATGGCCTTGAATCCATGTGGCTTTCCTACAGACTGTGGATCAAGACCACCCTAGAATTCTGGGGTGAGCCCTAGACATGCCTTTCCAGTGAGCAAGGGGGGTAGCAACAGCAGCCACATCTCAGGAACCTGTCTAGGGGCAGTCTCTGGAGAAGCAGAGGCAGAGACACGAGGCAGCACCCCCCAGAGACCCTCCTGCACGTGGCCACTAGTGTGTGGGGTCACGTCAGCCTCCTGACAGGAGGGGTCCCCAACACAGCATCAGTTCCCGGCCGTGGAAGCTGTCTGGCATGGGCTGGCAGCCACTTGACCCGGCTTAGCCAAGGAAGCATTTCCCAGAAAACTTCCTTCTGGTCTGGAGAGCTGCCTGGGTTCTGGGCACAACGGTCATGGGGCGGGCACAAAGTGTGGTTTAGAGCCGCTGCTCCAGGAGCAGGGGAGCCTGCATCCTGCTACCTCCTGAGACTCCTTAACGCATGGTGAGGCCCTGAAGCGACCCAGCCCATTCCCGGAGAGGTAGCCCAGCCAGAGCTGCTTCGGGAACTGAACTCCCAGAGGGCGAGAAGTCCCGGGGCTGAGGCTGTGCTGAGTGGAGTCGGGAACAGTGAGGCGGATTCGGGATTGAGTTCAACGTGGGTGTTAATTCTCCAGGGTGAGTGTGCGTGTATGAATGTTGCTGTGGTCTGAATGGGCCCCCCAAAATCCATGTGTTGGAACCTTAATACCCAGTACAACAGTGCTGGGGTGGGGCCTTTTGGGGGGAGCTTAGGTCATGAGGGTGGAGCCCTCGGGGGTGGATTAATGATGTCACGCAAAGGACTGTGGGAGTGGGGCTGGCCCCATTTCACTTGTCTACCCCGTGAGGACATAACATTCATCGCCTTGTACATGGGAAGGAGCCTCGCCAGATGCCAGCACCTTGTCGTGGGACTTCCCAGCCTCCAGAACTGTGCAAGAAAAAGATGTTGTTCTCCATCCATGTGCATTTCATTAAAGTCGCACAAACAGACTAACGCACATGTATTGCTGGGGTGTGCGTGTGTGTGTGTGTGCATTTATAGGTTTATTGATGTATGGTATTGTGTTTATGTGTCTGTGTTATGAATTTGTATGTATGTGTGTGTCACTGTGTGTGTGTGCATTTATAAGTTTGTAGATGTGTGGTTATGTGCTGGTGTGTGTCTGTTATGAATTCCTATGAATTCCTGTGTCAGTGTGTGTGTGTGCACGTTTATAAGTTTGTTGATGTATTGTTATGTGCTTGTGTGTGCCTGTGTTATGAATTTGTATGTCAATATGTCGGTAGGTGTTTGTATGTGTGTGTGTGCATTTATAAGTTTGTAGATGTATGGTTATGTGTTGGTGAGTGTCTGCATTAAGAATTTATATGTATGTGTTGGTGTGTGTGTGTGTGCACATTTATAAGTTTGTAGATGTATGGTTATGTGTGTGTGTGTCAGTGTTATGAATTCATATGTATGTGTCAGTGTGTGTGTGTTTATAAGTTTGTAGATATATGATTATGTGTTCACATGTGTGTCTATGTTATGAATGGTTATATACGTATGTGTCAGTGTGTGCATTTATAAGTTTGTAGATGTATGGTTATGTGTGTGTGTGTGTCTGTGTTATGAATTCATGTGTATGTGTATGTAGGTGTGTGTGTGTATGTGCATTTATAAGTTTGTGGATGTTTGGTTATGTGTGTGTCTGCCTTATGTATTTCTATATATGTGTGTGTCGGTGTGTGGGAGTGTGTGCATGCATGTTTGTTAGTAAATATGTGAATGTGTGTGCACTGTGTATGTGTGTGTTTATTAGTTGATGTGTAGATGTATGTTAATCAGTTTGTGTGTGTGTGTGTGTGTGTGCACGTATGCCACATTCCTTGTAAAAAGAAAGATATTTTCCCAAACAGAATGACCCAGTGCCCCGACGAGTTCCTGGAGCCTTGGCGGTTCCTCTGTGAGAACTGTGCTCAGTGGGCCAGTCATGACCTGGGAAGAGACGGAGCCAGCCCTGCAGGGTGTGACTGAGCTGCTGCACACTCACTGTGGACTCACCTGGATCCTCTGAAACAAGGACCTGTCCCCGGGACCTCTGTCCCAGGCTCTCTGTGCCCCCCGGATCCACCCAGACCACAGGAGCCGAGAGTTGAGGCCGTGCGCAGGACACCGGGGAAGATGGGGCCCCTCTTGCCTGCACCTCGTCCTCCGTCAGCTCCAGGTCTGCCCACCACCTTCCCCTTATCCCCACATTGCTGCAACCTCACCCTTTCCTCCACATGCTGTGTATCCAAGAGAGCAAATAAATAACGGGATTTAGTTATTTTTCATTGAGATACATTTGAAGGTAAGAAAAGTAAGAATAAAATCTAATTAGTGATAATCCATCAATCAGGCTAAAAGATATAATCTGGATTAGTGAACATTGTATCTTTGTCTGCATTGTTGAAACAGACAACTTTCATGCATATTTATCAATGAGAAAACAAAGCGCTGATGTTTCTGCCTGCTCTCGTGACTGCACAAGGCTCATTTACGATTTACACAGTTATTGAAAATGCAATGCTGCGAATGGGATTTCTTTTACATAAATGAAGATGACTTAAAATCCTCCTACCCTATGAGTTTACTCACTGAATTCTCATTTCATGGACACAGAGAAGGCCGTGCCAGGTGGACTCCTTCTGAGCTTCGACGGTGGAGACTGGAGATTTTCTGTAATGAAATTTCAACTTTACTCTCGTCTGAGGCAAGAGACTGTCTGGTGACACGAAGCTCGGGAACCACACACGACCTCTCACAAAAGCTTATGTCAAATTCCTATGTGGTGCCAGCCCACTCAGGCAGCTGAATGTCACTAGGAAAGTCCTATTGGCAATAAGTGTGATGTAAGATGCAGGTTTAGAGAGGCCAGGTCCACCATGTGATGAAAGCTTGTTAGGGGCTGATTGCTCCGTCAGATTCCAAATGCATCCATAGTAATGGAGGACAGATTTATGTCTGCTGCCATTATAAAGAGTAATTCTTATTTTGTATGTTTTAAAATATTGGCTATGTATATAATTTACTGTGGGTAGTAGAAAAGTTCCTCTCTAAAGTTTCCTTTCTTGTTAAAAAATGAATCATAAGTGTGCAAATAACTTGGTGAAGCCCTATCCTGTGTAGCTGTTAGACATGCCGTGCTTACAGGCATGTAGTATATTCTGTGTCCTTGTACTTTAAATAAGATATCTGTTCCGGACATGCTCACAGGCATGTCCCAGCTCCCCATTGCTTTTACTTGTTTAGAAAAGTTTTAAGTTATTAGTCAATCGGGTTTTAGTTTAGATTGTGAGGTCTGGCTCCAGCCAGCAGAGATCAGACACAGCAGTAAAGGTGACCCCAAATGCATAAGGGATAAATATGTCTGCTTTCCCTTTGTCCATTGTACCCTCTTGGCAAGATGGCTAACAAGAGTATCCTTCCTGCAGTCCAGGAAGTAAAAAAGTAAAAATTGCTTTACTGAGAAATCCTTTGCCTCAGCGCTGATTTTTCTTTGCAGCACTGAGCATCTGTTTCCAACATTTATAGATCTCTATGTAGCTCTGTATAATCAATACTGCATACCTAACATATTCTATAGAGATATTATATAAATCGTGTATAAATTATATAGGTCTGTGTGTCTAAAAATGTGGACATAGAGAGCGCTCTATGGGCATACTTTGTTTTAGGGTGTTTTGCTTGATTTTGCGTCGTGGATGTTACAGTTTTTACAAATCAAGGATGCATGGCAACTCACCTGGAGCAATTCCATGGGCACCGTTTTCCCAGCTGCAAGAGCTGCCTTCACGGCTCTAGGTCACATTTGAGCGATTCTTGCCATATTTCAAACTTCTTCATTATACAGATGTAATGGCAATCTGTGATCAGGGATCTTTGATGTTACCATTGTAATTGTTTTGGGGTGCTATGAAGTGTACCCACATAAGACACAAACGTAATAAATGTTTGGTGTGTTCTGACTGCCTCCCCCCAATCAGCCGTTCCCCCATCTCTCTCCCTCTTCCCAAGCTTCCTACTCCCTGACACACACCACGATTGCAATGAGGCCAATTACTAACCTACCATGGCCTCAAAGTGCTCCAGGGAAAGGAAGAGCCATCACAGCTCACTTTACATGAAAACCTAGAAATGATTAAACCTAGTGAGGAGGGCAGGTTGAAAGCTGTGATCAACTGAAAGCTAAGCCAGGCCTGCACCAGTTAGACAGCAGCGAATGTAAAGGAAAAGGTCTTCAGGGAAATCACAAGCGCTGCTCTGGAGGGTGCATGAATGATGGGAAGTGAAACAGCCTTGTTGCTAATATGGAGAAAGCTTTTGTGCTCTCAATAGATAATCGAAACAGCAACACTATCCCCTTAAGCCAGAGCCTCGTCCAGAGCAAGGCCCCTACTTCCTTCAATTCTCTGAAGAGAGGTGGAGAAGCTGCAGTAGAAGAGGAGAAGCTGGCAGAGGTGGGTTCATGAGGTTTAAGGAAAGATGCCGTCGCCATGACATGAAAACTCAAGGTGAGGCGGCAGGTGCTGATGGAGAAGCTGCAGCAGGTTACCGTGTGCAGCCAGGAGATCTACCTAAGACCATGGGTGAAGGTAGCTGTGCTAAACAACCGATTTTCACTATAGACAGAACAGCCTTCTATTAGGAGAAGGCGCCGTCTAGGACTTCCCTAGCTAGAGAGGAGACAAGTCAATGCCTGGCTTTTAAGCTTCAAAGGACAGGCTGACTCTCAGGAGCTGGGGCAGCCAGCCACTCTCACTGGAAGCTGATGCTTATGGACCATTCTGAACATACCAGGACCCCCAAGAATCATGCTCTGTCTACTCGGCCTTGCTCTACAGATGGAACAAGAAAACCTGGATGTCAGCACATCTGTTTACAGCATGGTTTACTGAATATTTTAAGCCCACTGTTGAGAACTACTGCTCAGAAAAGAAGATTCCTTTCAAAATACTGCTGCTCACTGACAATGCACCTGGTCATGATGTTCCTCTGAACACTGTGGCCAAGACCCTCCAGGGCTGTCCCGAGTGCTCCATCTATTTCGGGTTGAAGTTGCCATTTTTGTGTCCTTCATCGTCAGCGGTATTTTCCCAGGATGATTCCATATCTGAAAGTGCTGCACGTGCATAATTTAAAGGGCTATATTTTGTCATATCGTCTTCTTCTGTTTATTCCACTGCCTCCCCAGCCCAACCCTGCCCCATCCCTGTGGGCCTGTCCTCACCCTACCAGGGTCTTCACAGCTGTTCCCTCTGCTGCCTCTGCGGTGTGAACCCCTTCACCCGGCAGCCCCACCTCGAGGAAAGCTCTGGCCCTGAGCAGCCAGCACCCTGGTAGGGATTCCTGAAGGAGAAACCCAAGGGGGAGGGGCGAGGCAAGCATGATAGGGCAGGACAAGGTGTCAGGAGGGGGTCCCTGTCAGCCTGGTCCCCAGGGGCTCTGGGCGACAACCCACACCCCAGTGATAGCCCCAGGGAGGCCATGGCAGCCGTTTTGCCTACCACTGTCAGTCACCAGCTCTGGACCACCCACAGTCTGAGCTTGGGGTCTTCCCAGTCTTCTCCCAAAGAGGCACAGCCCCCTCAGCTGGGCACAGGGTGCAGGCCTGGACGGGGCACCAGCACCTCCATGAGCCACGTGAACGGCAATGGGCCCCATCTGCCACCGCCTGCTCTGCACAGAGGCGTTCAGGAGGTGCTGGGGCACCTGTGTTGGTGGAGCACAGGGCAGAAGGGCACTTCGTGCATATGCGAGTCCCGCCCTGGCCCGCCGACCTCAGCCAGTGTGCAGCAAGCAGGAGATACAGGCCTTCCTGGAGGTCTCGGGCCAGAGGCTCATTGCCAGTCTCTAGGTCAGCACTGACCACTTCCTGGAGCATGACCCAGACATGGGGTGGGCCCAGGGCCTCCACTGGGATTGGAGAGACAGTGAGGGAGGCTGTGGCCTGGGAGGCGAGGTCCACAGGGTTCAGCACCGACCTGGCCTCTTCTCAGATTGCACCAGTGGCCTCTCTCAGCCTCAAGCTTCTCATCAGTGAAATGTTGCAGAAAACAGGCCTTCATGTCCCAGAGGGATATGAATTCACCAGAGCCCTGTAGGGCTGTGGAGTCCCCACAGGGTCATGGGGTGTCCCTTATGCTGTGCTGAGGTGCAGGGTCCAAGAAGTAAGAAGACAGGACACTGAAGAACTGAAGAGCATCTGGACTCAGGGGGTCACACCACCTGTGAGTGGAGATCAGCAGTGGCCCCCAAATGCCCCAGAGCATCTGTATTTATTAGGTATAAGCACAGGGCAGGGTCATGAGTGAGGTCATCATCTATAGGCTTAGTAATAGGGCATACATAATCACATGAGTCACAAGCAAGGGGGCCACCCCATTATGTCACCTGGGCAGAGAGGTGGGCCGTGTGCAGTAGTAGAGGGTCATGTACAGAAAAGGGGTCCACCCCCATTAGGTCACCAAGGCAAGGAGGTAGGCCGTGTGCAGTAGTAGAGGGTCATGTACAGAAAAGGGGTCCACCCCCATTAGGTCACCAAGGCAAGGAGGTGGGCTGTGCGCAGTAGTAGAGGGTCATGTACAGAAAAGGGGTCCACCCCCATTAGGTCACTGAGGCAAGGAGGTGGGCTGTGTTCAGCAGGTGTCATACGCAACACTTCTTATCTGGGGGCTGGAGATTTCAAAGGATTTCCAATAGAAGGACACTGTAAGCCAATGCAGTGGGGCTGACGGACTTGTGCTCTTCTCTTAAGATATTTATGGGAGGATGATTTGAGCCAGCACAGAAGCGAGAAAAGACTGACAGGGTGAACAGC
>JAPYYA010005276.1:0-10933 GCA_028533165.1 Leontopithecus rosalia | reverse complement strand
TCCATTCTTTTTAGCATTTCGTCAAACCTTTTTTCAAAGTTCTTAATTTCTTTACATTGGGTTAGAACAAGTTCTTTTAACTCCCAGAAGTTTCTTATCATCCACCTTCTGAAGCCAACTTCAGATAATGAGACACAGTCCTTTTCCATCAGGGCTTGTTCCGTTGCTGATAAGGAGCCGCAATCCCCTGCAGGGGGAGAGGGGTTCTGATTTTGGGTATTCTCAGCCTTTTTAGGCTGGTTTCTTCCCTTTATTATGAATTTATCCATCTGTCATCTTTACAGTTACCATCTTTCTAATTAGGTTTCTGAGTGGACGCCCAGTTTATTGATTCCCAGTGCTGGAATCCGAGCAACCCACTGTGTCGGGAGTTCTAGACCAGCCTGGCCAATATGGTGAAATCTCATCTCCACAAAAATACAAAAGTTAGCTGGGTATGGTGGTGCACACCTTTAATCCTAGCTACTCTGGAGGCTGAGGCAAGAGAATCACTTGAATCTGGGAGACGGAGTTTGCAGTGAACCGAGATCATGCCACTGCACTCCAGCCTGGATGACAGAATGACAGTCTCAAAAATAAATAAATAAATAAACAAATAAATGTGTTCAATGTGATATATACAGAGAAAGACAATGATTACCACAATTTTATCACATTCATCACCTCGAATAGTTAGTTACCTTTTGAGGGTGTGAGAATGCTTAGGATCTACTCTCTTAGAAATTTCACTTACACAAGATAGTAATTGTAATCATCATGCTGTACATTAGATTCCCAGAACTTATATTTCTTATAACTGAAAGCTTAAGAAAACCATGTCACCTGCCCGATACTTCTTAAAGTGTTTGTTCCTGGGATCTGGGGCAGATGGCTATTGTAGAATGCTTACAGTATTGCCCTCTTAAATTCCATGATGAACACTCACTTATTCTGAATTTTCAAGGATATTGTTTATAAATTTTGTGATACAAAATGTTGCTAAGAATAATACAATTTAAGTTACCAGCCAGCATCTTTTCCATACCAATTAAGAAGCAGCTCCGAAGGCCGGGTGCCGTGGCTCACGCCTGTAATCCTTGCACTTTGGGAGGCCGAGGCTGGCGGATTGCGAGGTCAAGAGATCAAGACCATCCTGGTCAACACCATGGTGAAACCCCGTCTCTACCAAAAAATACAAAAATATTAGCTGGGTGTGATGGCGTGCACCTGTAGTCTCAGCTATGCAGGAGGCTGAGGCAGGAGAATTGCTTGAACCCAGGAGGCAGAGATTGCTGTGAGCCGAGATTGTGCCACTGCACTCCAGCGTGGCACCTGAGACAAAGCAAAACTCCGTCTCAAAAAAAAAAAAAAAGCAGCTCTGAGAATGAGGCCCTTTGACTTGACATAGACCGAGAGGACAGGGCCAGATGGAAGGGACAAGCCTAGGCACTGAGGTCAAGTTTCACCTATGTCACAATTCTGTGAAAGGTCTCAATGCTTTTACTCCAGGTGAATTATTTCATCTCCTCCTGTTATAACTGGAAAACAGAAAAGAGTGCATTCAAAAATTACCTCCAAAAGTTAGATTTATAGATTAGGATGAAAAGTATAAAAGGCTTCTGGAAAAAAAAATCCAAGAAATTCATAAGAGGGTGTAAAAGTCTTAGAGGGAAAAGTACTAGAATCAGAAAATTTCATAATAGTACCTTGTTGAGAACTTCCTAAATCAATTAATTGGTTCTAATTACTTGTAAAAATTAGGGGGAAACTTCTGCACAAGCTTATCTTAACCACTGTGAAGAAAAACAATAGCAATGTTTTAAAGGGCACAGTTATTTAAAATGTTATCTTTCTGGTAATAAAAAACAATGGTTATAAGAGACCTAAGTTGTAAACTCAGGAGTTAAGAGCATTTATTTTTTAATGCATCAATATTCATTATTTTTATTTATATTTCTTAAATGAATTCCTAAAAGTATTTTCTCTGTAACATTCTTTGCAAGGACAGTTACTGCTCATACGTAAGGACTTAGATTCATACACAAGGCACATAGATTTCACCCACAATTTGTTAGTTATTTTAAAAATCTAAATATATTTCCAACTATATTAGTTGATCATAGTCACACTAAGTTTTTTTTTCCACTTTTATCTCCAGGTAAAGTCAAATTGTAATTTAAAATAACCATTCAACAGCTTGCTTTTTTTTTTTCTCAAATTTCTGGCTACATTACTTGTTTCCAATTCTGTGAAAGTTCTCAGTGCTTTTATTCCAGATGAATTATTTCATCTCTTCTTGTTATAACTGGAAAACAGAAAGGAGTGTATTCAAAAACTACCTCCAAAAGTTAGATTTGTAGATTAGGATGAAAAGTGTAAGGTTTCTGGAAAAAACAATTCCAAGAATTTCATAGGAGGGTCTGGGAGTCTTAGAGGGAAAAGTACTAGAATCAGAGAATTTCTTATTAGGACCTTGTTGAGAACATCCCAAATCAATTAATTGGTTCTAATTACATGTAAAAATTAGAGGGAAACTCCAGCACTACTTTACCTTAACTACCGTGAAGAAAAACAATAACAGTGTTTTAAAGGGCACAGTTATTTAAAATGTTATCTTTCCAATAATAAAAAAATAATTGTTTAAGAGACCTAAGTTGTAAACTCAGTACTTTACTAAGTTGTAAACTCAGTGCTTGTTTCCAAGTACTGTTGGTAGAGAGAGGAAAAGATGAAAAAAAATCCAAACCAGGGGTCTATGTAAAATGTCCTTTCTGAATATTTTGTTCTAATTTTTATGAGGCAATCATGAATCTGGGAACTTGCTGGGAAAGCGGGGAACTTGCTGTAACAAACCAAGGTTAAGAAGATTCTGAGTAGCCAAATCAAGCTTATGTATAGGCAATTAGAACTTCTCAGCAAAAAGTCTTAAAATACAAGACATGAACATGGATCAGAGGAGAAATGCATATATTCGGAAAAATAGCAACTCTTCTCAAGGAGTAAGGAAACTATGGTAATAGTAAGAGAAAATAAAATGACCGTTCATTCATACATTCATTCACACATTTAGCAAATACTAATGAACACATATTGTGCCAGGCAGGAGATATAAAAATGCCAAAGGCATGGCACCTGATTTTGATCTCTAATCTAGTATGTGTGAAAACAGGATCAGACTAAATATATGTGGAAATAGTAGAACTAACAAATTCTGGGTAAAACCTATGTGCCTTGTGTATGAATCTATGTCCTTATGTATTCATGAGTGGTAACTGTCCTTGTGAAGAATGTTACAGAGAAAGGGTATTTTTTCCTCATGCTGAAAATATTAAATGATCAAAATTGCACATTTTAATTTTCATAAATGACAGTATTACTTGCCCAGAAAACATAAACTGATCCTCCTGACCAAAACAAAGGGAGATGTTTAGCCCAAGTTCATCCTTTGGTGAAATAATTGGGAATTGGTAATGGGGCAGTGAGTGGTGCCATATATCCCAGCTCTGAGGATTTAGAAACATAGATAGATCTTATGCAAGCTCTCTGGACTCTGCCCTTATTTTTGACCATAGGCCAATAAGATAGAGAAAATCAACTCAAAAAAGA
The DNA here is from genome assembly GCA_028533165.1 of Leontopithecus rosalia. NCBI lineage: Eukaryota > Metazoa > Chordata > Mammalia > Primates > Cebidae > Leontopithecus > Leontopithecus rosalia. Next base: position 7,348 of record JAPYYA010005276.1, on the reverse strand, counting down.
CGGCCCTCTAGTGATCCAAGAACAGAGAGTGTTCCCCCTCCACTCTGTTTTTTTTTCTTTGAGACAAAGTCTCGATCTTGTCACCAGGCACCACGCTGGAGTGCAGTGGTGCCATCTTGGCTCACTACAATCTCCCCCTCCTGGGTTCAAGCAATTCTCCTGCCTCAGCCTCCTGAGTAGCTGAGACTATAGGCATGCACCACCACACCCAGATAATGTTTGTGTTTTTAGTAGAGACAGGGTTTCACCATGTTGACCAAGATGATCTCGATCTCTTGACTTCGTGATCTGCCCGCCTCGGCCTCCCAAAGTGCTGGGATTACAGGTGTGAGCCACTGCACCTAGCCTTCCCCTCCACTCTTCTTTCTCCTCACCACAACCTCAACCTCAGTTGAAAATTCAACATATAATTTTAAAAAGTTATTTATTCATCTATTAAACAAATATTCTTGAAGAAGTTAGCGATGGACCAGGAATAATGGTAAGCATTAGAAATATCATGGTGAATAAAATGGTCACAGCACCTGCCCTCATCAAGATTATAGTCCAGTGTTGAATGTAATTTATCAAATATTTATTTAATTCTTTTGTGTTTCTTGTTATTTGGAGGCTCTAAAAAAAACATGATGCTGTCTTTGTCTTCCAGGAGTTGATAGTTTGCAGAGACATATACATCAAATTTTAAAATATAAGGCAAATTAAAAAGTATAAGTGATTAAAGACAAAACTAAATACAAATAGGTGCCTGAATGTACAATTACATAACAACTGAGCCTTTCTCAGGGATGGCTACTGTACTCTGCATGACACTCAGAGCACCAGCCAGGTAATGCCTTTTGTCAGACAGGTGGTGTCTTCCTCTGCCATCTGTCCCTGGAGTGCATATAACAGAGAGTCAGGGACCCTGGAACTTGCAAAGAGAAAGAAAAATCACACTAGTGTGGATAATTACAAGAGAATTAGAAATTTCCATCTAGAAGCCAAAAGTAGTTCAACTTGCATTTAATCAGTGAGGAAATAGAATGACTTGCTCTGTTTAAAACATCAGCCAACCAAATATTAAACAAACAAACAAAAACCACACAAAATAATCACATCAAAACTAATTTGAGAACAATTAAACAAAAAAGACAAAATAATCATATCAAAACTAATTTGAGAAAAATTACACAACTGATAAATTTTCTCTTCTATCTTAGTCTTTCTCAGGGTCTTATTCTGAACTCAAACGGAAAGTAGGAATTGTTTTCTTTAGAACTCTATTGAGAGTCAGTTGTTCTCTTTTCTTTTTATATTACAGTACCGTTTCCTTGGGTTAGACTTATTCAGAGACCCCAGCACAGGCTCGCTCTCTCTGTCTGGGTAGATCCCTTTCTTGCACCTGTCAAAACTATGTTAATCTGCCTGTGTTCAAATCCAGTGCTGTGATTTTGCCTATTACCAGTTAATTTGGAGATGTTGATTAAGGGTATTCTTTACCACATGACTGCATAAAATGACTGAATCCTTTGCCTCTAGGTTTTTGTTTTTTAATTTTTTGCTGCTATCAGTTGATTTCCTTGCTCATGAGAACAGCTCTCTCCTCATGGAGCAGGAAACATGGCCTGGAGCTCACCTAAGTAGTAGCAATGACAACACCACAATAACAAAGCTTTTCAGAAATAAGCAGTTACTTATTTCTGCTACTACCTACTTCATCCCATTCTCTCCCCTCGGCCCCCACCATCTAAGAAGCTCTGCTTCCTTCTGTCATTCCAGTCAAAGCAGGTTGTATACTGCTAATTACTGAGAGTTGGTTATCCTAATCCTTCACACCTTGGCCATTATAATAATACTAATAATGTGATGAGCCTGAAGGGCAAGGACAATTGTCACACTTCCAAGCAGCTGTGCTAACTGATATCTGGCCACTTGGGACAGTTAATATCTTCCTTTCTTGATAGTTATGTCTAGGGATTTGTTTACCTTCTTTTATTTATTGATATGCGTGTTTTCACCAACATGCTCAAAATAATAACTCAATTATGTTTTCAAAACTAAAAGACAAATAAGAAAGAAAAAAGCAAGCTTGTGAACACAGTCTGAAAGCTGTTGCATTATAATTCTAATAAAATGCACTTTGGACTTTTAAAAATTAGTTTCCGTTAACTAATCATCAAACATAAATTAGTAGCTTTTCATGAGTTATCACATTACAAGGTTCATATTGAAATTTTAGTTGCTTCTACTCTATGCAGTCTCAAAGACTGTATGCTGGACAGAGCATGCAAATTCTTGAATAAGGCATAATGTGCACATTAAGAAATTAATTTGTTTTTCATTGGTAAATCTTTAGACACTGCTATATATTGTTTAAAATGTAACTTGCTAATTTTTAACAAGAAACAAATCACATAAAAATCTAATGTTTGGTTTAAAAAAAAGAAAAAATAATATTTTGAAACAAAACAAAATAAAAATGACTTTATCTTCCAAAGCCAGAGTGTAGCGTTAGCAGCTGAGCGGCTGACCCTAGTTTTCAGTATATTCTCTGTTCTAAGGACATTGACAGGAAACTGTCAGCCTGGAGATACAATGAAAGGAAACCCAGCAGTGAAGGTTTCACTGATAACATGTGATTTGAAGTCAGTGAACAGACCTAGCGGTCATTCACTCACTTAGGCCAAAGTGTATAATAATCCAAAGGCTCCATTAAGATCTTGTCACAAAAGCACACGGAAGATGGTATTTGACTCAGGGGGCAGGGAAGAACATTTTTCTACTAATAGGTGGGTTGTAATAGCTGCTATCAATATGAAGACATTATTTTACAGTACTGTGTTAATCTAACACATCCTTGTCCTAAAAATGCATATGCTGTTCAACAAAAGAGGGCTAATATTTAAAGGGATCTCCTTTAATAATAAAGTCTTGACTAGCCAGGGAAAAACCCTATTCTTTCTCATCTGCTATTACCTCTCTCCAGCTATCACTATTTTCCCCTTTACCTTGGGAGAATAAGCTATTCTTAGTAAGCATAATTACTAAATTTTAGTATTTTATTTTCACTGCTTTGTGTAGAACTCTTTCTATGATACAATGTCATTATCCTGTTTTTTTAAAATCGAGTATGTCCTATGATCAATCACTTACCTCTTTCTAACACCAATGACTATTCTGAACTAAGTTGGAAAGTCTTCTTGTTTCTGAACTATACAAACTATGCAGCCCCTAACAGCTTAGCTTTGTTGTTCTAGCTTCCCACAGCATGTTTATTACCTTGTTATCAAGGTCTTCAGCTAATAAGACGTGAAGGATTAAGAATTTGAATTCTCGGATTTAAGTGTTCAAGCTATTGGTCACCTTTCTCAACATGTCTTGTTTCTTTGACCTTAGAAAGTTAATAAATGAATGTGTTGATTTATGGGTAAAAATAAGAGAAAATGTGGAGACCTGAGGACTTTCATTGAGTAAGTTTTCATACTCAGATTCTTGTAACAGATTGTTGTTACTCCAATATCTCTTTGACAGCTTTCCCAGTTTTCAATAGGTGACGGTGGTGTAAAACAAATTTTAGCAAGGTAGAGATTTTTGCGTCCATGAGTTATACCAAAGAGCTGTGCTATCCAATGGAAATATAATGTGAGTCAAATATTTACTCTAAATTTTCTAGAAATAATAAAAAGTAAAAAGAAATAGGTGGAATTAATCTTAATGATATACTTTAACTCAATAAATCCAAATTATTATTATTTAAACATCTATATTTTTAAAAGTCTTTGAAATCTGGTGTATATCTTAAGAGTACAGCATATATCAGTTCGGACTAACAACCTTTTAACTGACTAACAGTCACAGGTGCTGGTGGCTATTGTATTAGACTGCACAGGTACACAGGATATTTTTTTAAACTTTATGTTTCTATGGATCAATTCAAAGGCATTTTTAAGTTATAATATCAGGGATTTAATGGAAAGGTCTATTTAAACAGACATTATTTGCCGAGAATTTTAGGTGGAAAAATATGTTCTGTTCACTTACAGCAACAGTATTTATTTTGCTGTTAAATTATGATCTCCCAACTTTAGATTTTTCTGTGTAATAGTATCTGAAGTGGCTCTGTAAATTATCGCTTCATGAGAATGTCAAAAGTATTCAGGTAGAATGGGTGAACTCACTATTTTTGCATATTAATTGTAATAAAAGTGCATTTTCACATACAATTTGTCTAACAAATCTTTGTCATTCATTTCCTTTGTGGCAGGCTGGGAGATAATGAAGAGTTGCAAAATCAGACAGTTTCTGGCCTCATGGAGAATCCATTCAAATGAATGAGAGAGGTATGAATCAAACAACCAGGTAAATAAATGTAAAATCACAATGGTGAGAAGTACTGCAAAGGACTCACTGTCTCGGGAACATAAAATAAGGAGGTTTGACCTAGTAGACAAGGTCAGGGAAAACTTCCTTGAGGAAATGGTGCTTGAGCTGAGATCTAAGGGACGAATAAGCCTAACCAGGCAGAGAGGAACTGCAAAGGATACATTGTGGAGTTTGATATTAATCTTCAGTTTTGTTTCATGAAGAAACTATGGTTGGGAGAACTTTTCATTGTGCCCAAGAGAATAGTTCTCGCCCAGATTGAATTCTTGGCATTTCTTCCTGAGAGTCTCTCATAAGCCCAGCACTGTCTTTTCCTGTAACACTGGTGCCAAGTCACCCTTGTCTCTGCTTAGGCATTGGGTCTACTCCAGGACTGGATATGTATTTGATTTGTCCTTTAAAATGTAATGCATGGAATAAACATAAATAAGAATTTTAATATAATCAATTCATCAGCTGGTATAAAAGCTTTTGAAATGTATGAAAAATATTTGAAATAAAGAACTCTTACAAATCAGGTTGTTTTTTTTTTTTGAGACAGAGTCTTGCCCTTTTGCCAGGCTGGAGTGCAGTGGTGAAATCTCTGCTCCCTGCAACCTCCATCTCCCGGGTTCAAGCAATTCTCCTGCCTCAGCCTCTCAAGAAGCTTGGACTACAGGCACATATTAAGTTACCACTCCCAGCTAATTTTTGTATTTTTAGTAGAGACAGGGTTTCATTATGTTGGCGAGGATGGTCTCCATCTCTTGACCTCATGATCCACCCGCCTCAACATATCAAAGTGCTAGGATTGGGGAGGGGCCTCTGGAAGATGGTGCGGTAGGACCAAATCAGGATTGCAACTCTCAGTGAAGTCGTAGAGGGTGAGTCCAAGCCACATTTCCAGACAAATCTGTATCCACATAACAGAGAAATTCCCAGGCATAGGAGAGACACAGGACACCAACGCAGCTGTTTCGGCTGGCGCGGCCATTTCTGCCAATGCCACAGCAGAGTGGCACTCCGCACAAAACGCACTGGACTGGGTGCCCTGTTAAATCGGCAATCTGAAATTTGGGAGGGCAGATTAGAATATCCATCTGATCAGGCTAGTCTTTTAGAAGGAAAACTAAGCAACAGAAATACTTTATCATCAAAAATCTGGGTGTCCACTCAGACATCCAACAGAAAAGTCAGCAACTACTCAGATGACAGGTGGAAAAAAATCCACAAAGAAACTAGCACAAAAAGGAGGAAAACACCCAAAACCAAAACACCTCACCCCCTACAAAGGACCAAACCACCTCACCAGCAAGGGAACAAAGCAGGACGGAGAATGAGTGGGATGAAATGACGGAATCAGACTTCAGAAGGTGGGTAATGAGAAACTTCTGTGAGCTAAAAAACATGTTCTAAATCAATGCAAAGAAACTAAGACCCTTGAAAAAAGATTTGAAAAAAGATTTGAGGAAGTGATAACAAGAATGGACAACTTAGAGAGGAATATGAATGAATTGAAGGAGCTGAAAAACACAACATGAGAACTTCACGAAGCATGCACAAGTTTCAACAGCCAAATTGACCAAGCAGAAGAAAGAATATCAGAAGTTGAAGATCAACTCAATGAAATGAAATGAGAAACCAACATTAGAGAAAAAAGGGCAAAAAGGAATGAACAAAGTTTCCAAGAAATGTGGGCCTATGTGAAGAGACCTAACCTACGTTTGATAGGTGTACTAGAATGTGATGAAGAGAATGAATCCAAGCTGGAAAATACTCTTCAGGATATTATCTAAGAAAATTCCCCAACCTAGCAAGGCAGGCCAATATGCAAGTTCAGGAAATACAGAAAACACCACAAAGATATTCGGCAGGAAGAGCAACCCCAAGGTGCATAATCGTCAGATTCACCAGGGTGGAAATGAAGGAGAACACACTAAGGGCAGCCAGAGAGAAAGCTCAGGTCACCCAAAGGGAAGCCCATCAGACTCACAGCAGATCTCTCGGCAGAAACCCTACAAGCAAGAAGAGAGTGGGGGTCAATATTCAACATCCTTAAAGAAAAGAACTTTCAACCCAGAATTTCATATCCAGCCAAACTAAGCTTCATAAGTGAAGGAAAAATAAAATCCTTTGCAAATAAGCAAGGAATCAGAGATTTTGTCACCACCAGGTCTGCTTTACAAGAGCTCCTGAAAGAGGCACTGCACATAGAAAGAAACAACCAGTACCAGACATTCCAAAACGATACCAAATGCTAAAGAGCATCAAAAAAATGAAGAATCTGCATCAACTAATGGGCAAAACAGCCAGCTAGCATCAAAATGGCAGGATCAAATTCACACATAACAATATTAACCCTAAATGTAAATGGGCTAAATGCACCAATCAAAAGACACAGACTGGCAAATTGGATAAAAAGCTAAAACCCATCAGTGTGCTGTATACAGGAAACACATCTCACATGCAAGGATACATAAAGGCTCAAAATAAAGCAATGGAGGAAGATTTACCAAGCAAATGGAGAGCAAAAAAAAGCAGGAGTAGCAATTTTCGTCTCTGATAAAATAGACTTTAAAGCAACAAAGATCAACAGAGACAAAGAAGGACATTACATAATGGTAAAAGGATTGATACAACAAGAAGAGCTAACAATCCTAAATACATATGGACCCAATACAGGAGATCCCAGATATACAAGGCAAGTTCTTAATGACTTACAAAGAGACTTAGACTCCCACACAATAATAGTGGGAGACTTTAACACTCCACTGTCAATATTAGACAGATCAACCAGATAGAAAATTAACAAGGAAACCCAGGACTTGAACTCAGACCTGGAACAAGCAAACCTGATAGACATTTACAGAACTCTCCACCCCAAATCCACAGAATATACATTCTTCTCAGCACCACATCACACCTACTCAAAAATTGACCACATAATTGGAAGTAAATCACTCCTCAGCAAATGCAAAACAACTGAAATCATAACAAACAGTCTCTC
>JAPYYA010005275.1:0-10934 GCA_028533165.1 Leontopithecus rosalia | reverse complement strand
CCATTTTCACAATATTGATTCTTCCTAACCATGAACATGCAATGTTTCTCCATCTGTTTGTGTCCTCTCTTATTTCATTGAGCAGTGGTTTGTAGGTCTCCTTGAAGAGTTCCTTTACATTCCTTGTTAGTTTTATTCCTAGGTATTTTATTCTCTTTGTAGCAATTTTGAATGTCAGTTCGATCTTGATTTGGCTCTCTTTAAGTCTGTTATTTGTGTATAGGAATGCTTGTGATTTTTGCACATTGATTTTATATTTTGAGACTTTGCTGAAGTTGCTTATTAGTTTCAGGAGATTTTGGGTGGAGATGATGGGGTCTCTAGGTATACAATCATGTCGTCTGCAAATAGAGACAATTTGTCTTCCACCTTTCCTATTTGAATACCATTTATATCTTTTTCTTCCCTGATTGCTCGGCTAGAACTTCTAATTAGGAATGGTGAGAGAGAACATTCTTGTCTAGTGCCAGATTTCAAAGGGAATGCTTCCAGTTTTTGCCCATTCAGTATGATATTGGCTGTTGGTTTGTCATAAATAGCTTTTATTATTTTGAGATACATTTCATCAATACCTAGTTTATTGAGATTTTTTTTAGCATAAAGTGCTATGAATTTTGTCAAAGCCTTCTCTGTCAATTGAGATAATCATGTGGTTTTTGTTTTTGGTTCTGTTTATGTGGTGAATTATGTTTATAGACTTGTGTATGTTGAACCAGCCTTGCATCCCGGGATGAATCCCACATGATCATGGTGAATAAGCTTTTTGATGTGCTATTGCAATTGGCTTGCCAGTATTTTATTGAAGATTTTTGTGTCTATGTTCATCATGGATATTGATCTGAAGTTTTCTTTTTTTGTTGAGGCTCTGCTGGGTTTTGGTATCAGGACGATGTTGGTCTCATAAAATGATTTGGAAAGGATTCCCTCTTGTGGATTATTTGGAATAGTTTCAGAAGGAATTATAACCGTTCCTCTTTGTGTGTCTGTTAGAATTCGGCTGTGAACCCATCTGGAACTGGGCTTTTTTTGTGTGGTAGGCTCTTAATTGCTCCCTCGACTTGAGATCTTGTTATTGGTTTATTCATAGTTTCGACTTCTTCCTGGTTTAGTCTTGGGAGGGCACAGGTGTCCCAAATTTATTCATTTCTTCCAGATTTACTAGTTTATGTGCATAGAGTTGTTTGTAATATACTCGGATGATGGTTTGAATTTCTATGGAATCTGTGGTGATTTTCTTTTTATCATTTTTTATTGAATCTATTTGGTTATTATCTCTTTTTTTATTAATCTGGATAGTGGTCTTTTTTGTTGATCTTTTCAAAAAACAAGCTCTTGGATTTATTGATTTTTTGAAGGGTTTTTCCTGTCTCTATCTCCTTCAGTTCTGCTCTGATTGTAGTGATTTCTTGTCTTCTGCTAGTTTTTGAGTTTTTTTGATCTTGCTTTTCTAGCTTTTTCAATTTTGGTGATAGGGTGTCAATTTTGGATCTCTCCTTGCTTCTCATGTGGGCACTTATTGCTATATATTTTCCTCTGGAGACTGCTTTAAATGTGTCCCAGAGATTTTGGTATGTTGTGTCTTCGTTCTCATTGGTTTCGGAGAACTTCTTTATTTCTGCCTTCCTTTCATTGTTTATCCAGTAATCATTCAAGAGCCAGTTGTTCAGTTTTCATGAAGCTGTGCAGTTCTGAGTTAGTTTCTGAATTCTGAGTTCTAACTTGATTGCACTGTGTGGTCTGAGAGAGTGTTTGTTATGATTTCAGTTCCTTTGCATTTGCTGAGGAGTGATTTACTTCCAATGATGTGGTCAATTTTAGAGTAGGTGTGATCTGGTGCTGAGAAGAAAGTATATTCTGTGGATTTGGGGTGGAGAGTTCTGTAAATGTCTATCAGGTTTGCTTGTTCCAGGTCTTAGTTCAAGTCCTGGATATTCTTGTTAATTTTCTATCTTGTCGATCTGTCTAATATTGACAGTGGAGTGTTAAAGTCTCCCACTGTTTTTGTGTGAGAGTCTAAGTCTCTTTGTAAGTCATTAAGAACTTGCCTTAAATATCTGGGTGCTCCTGTATTGGGTCCATGTATATTTAGGATCATTAGCTCTTCTTGTTGAATCAATCCTCTTACAATTATATATTGTCCTTCTTTGTCTCTTTTGATCTTTGTTGCTTTAAAGTCTATTTTATCAGAGATGAGAATTGCAACTCCTGCTTTTTATTGCTCTCCATTTGCTTGGTAAATCTTCCTCCATCCCTTTATTTTGAGCCTTTGTGTATGCGTGCATGTGAGATGGGTTTCCTGGATACAGCACACTGATGGGTTTGGCTTCTTATCCAATTTGCCAATCTGTGTCTTTTGATTGGTGAATTTAACCCATTTACATTTAGGGTTAATATTGTTATGTGTGAATTTGATACTGCCAGATGCAGATTCTTTATTTTGTTGATGCTCTTTAGCATTTTGTTTGTTTTTGGAATGGCTGGTACTAGTTGTTCCTTTCTATATGTAGTGCCTCTTTCAGGAGCTCTTGTAAAGCAGGCCTTGTGCTGACAAAATCTCTGAGTACTTTCTTGTTCACAACGGATTTTATTTTTCCTTTTCTTATGAAGCTTAGTTTGGCTGGATATAAAATTCTGGGTTGAAAGTTCTTTTCTTTAAGGATGTTGAATATTGGCCCCCACTCTCTTCTAGCTTGTAGGATTTCTGCCGAGAGATCTGCTGTGAGTCTGATGGGCTTTCCTTTGAGGGTACCCGACCTTTCTCTCTGGCTGCCCTTCACATTTTCTTCTTCATTTCAACCCTAGTGAATCAGACGATTATGTGACTTGTGATTGCTCGTTTTGCAGAATATTTTTGTGGTGTTCTCTGTATTTCCTGGACTTCAATATTGGCCTGCCTTGCTAGGTTGGGGAAATTTTCCTAGATAATTTTCTGAAGAGTATTTCCCAGCTTGTATTCCTTCTCTTTGTCATATTCAGGTACACCTATCAAACGTAGTTTAGGTCTCTTCACATAGTCCCACATTTCTTGGAGACTTTGTTCATTCCTTTTTGTGCTTTTTTCTCTAATCTTGCCTTCTCGTTTTATTTCATTGAGTTGATCTTTGCCCTCTGATATTCTTTCTTCTGCTTGGTCAATTCAGCTGTTGAAACTTGTGCATGCTTCTTGAAGTTCTCCTATTATGTTTTTCAGCTTCATCAATTCACTCATATTCCTCTCTAAGTTGTCCATTCTTGTTATCATTTTATTAAATCTTTTTTCAAGGTTCTTAGTTTTTTTGCATTGAGTTAGAACCTGTTTTCTTAGCTCACGGAAGTTTCTCATTACCCACCTTATAATGTCTGATTCCGTCATTTCATCACACTCATTCTCCATCCAGCTTTGCTTCCATACTGGTGAGGAGTTGCAATCCCTTGTAGGAGGCGAGATGTTCTGTTTTCGGGTGTTTTCCTCCTTTTTGCACTGGTTCCTTCCCATCTTTATGGATTTTTCCACCTGTCTTCTGTGTAGTTGCTGATTTTCAGATTGGGTCTGAGTGGACATCAGGATTGTTGATGATGAAGTATTTTCTGTTTCTTAGTTTTCCTTCTAATAGCCTGGCCCCTCTGCTTTAGGACTGCTGAGGTCCACTCCAGGCCCTACTTGCCTGGGGGTTACCTGCAGCAGCTGCAGAATAGTAAGGGTTGCTTCCAGTTTCTTCTTCTGCTATCTTTGTCCCAGAATGATGCCCGCCAAAGTCAAAGGACTGATGCCCGTGATCAGTCCTTTCTGAGGTGCCTCTTTGGATATAAGGGGATCAGGGAGCTGCTTGAGAAGACAGTCTGTTCTTTATAGGAGCTCAAGTGCTGAGCTGTGAGCTCCATTGTTCATTCAGAGCTGCTAGGCAGGTACATTTAAGTCTGCTGCAGCAGAATTCATAAACCCCCTTTTCTTCCCCAGGTGTTCTGTCCCAGGGAGTTAGGGCTTTAATTATGAGTATCCGTTGCATTTTTGCCTTTTATTTTCTGGGCTGTCCTGACCAGCAAGGACACAGCCTAGTCACTGCCTGCAGAGGCTTTGCTGAAGTTTTGCAGAGGTTTTGTGGTTTCCGCCCTGATGCTGGCTCTACCCTCCTTCTGTGTGTATTTCCCTGCAGTCCTGTTTGTATGGGTGTGGTTAGAACTGACTCGGCAATGTTGGCCCACCTCTGTAATGGTGGACTCTCTTCATTATGCCAGGTTGCCTCTGCAATGGCGGGTTTCCTTGGCAATGGCAGGAATCTCCATAGAGGTGGAGTGCCTCAGTAATGGTGGACGCCCCTCCCCCACAGAGCTGGGATATCCCAGTTTTAGATGTGCTTGCCATGAAACTCTCAACCCCCAGCACTTCCAATTCCTTTTTTGTTTGTTTGTTTGCTTTTGTGGGCATGGGACCTGCCAAGCCTGATCACCTGGCTTTCTGCCTCAGAGCCCATTTTTTTTTAAGTTGAATGGTTGACTCTCCCCAAGTGTTTCAGTTACCTGCTGAAAGGGCTCCGGGATCTGTGTGATTTCCTGTGCAGTGACCCACTGCGCTGGCTGAAACAATTTTACTGCCCAGGAATCTCCTGGCCTGGCTTTATGTTTCAGTCCCGTTTAATCAGATAAGTGGGCCAATCTGCCTTCCCGGATCTCCAATTGCCAGTTTAACAGGGCAACCAGACCAGTGTATTTTGTATGGAGAGCTGTTGCACTGTGACACCAGCTGAAACAGCTGTGCCAGCCAAAACAGCCATGCTGGTGAACTGTGGGGCTCCTTAACCTGGGAATATCCTGGTCTGTGGTCAATAAAAGTCTGTCTGGAAATGTGGCATCCACTCACCCTCTGAGCTTTCACTGGTAGCTGCAATCCTGAGCTGCTCCAACAGTGCCATTTTCTAAACTAAATTCTTAACTGTAACTTATAAAGATACACAATGTGTGAAATAGGTTATATAATACAGAAACATAAATGCTGAATCCCAAGTTATATTTCTATTTATATTTCTAAATGACAGTAGCCAGATGTTCATTATTTTAGAGCTGGGAGAGACATTAGAGGTTACTATTTATCTTCATAAAATGGAACACTACATTACCTATACCTAAATTATAGGTAAAGTTGTGTTCCATTCAGCCATTTACTGGTGTAGAATCAGATGTGGTTTTCAGTAGTAAAATTTTTTCTTTTAAGTACAGATTGCTGGCTGTGATAATTAAAAAGGCAAAATGTTTTTTGCATAGGCTATGCTCTATACACATACATTAGTTGCATAGGCTATGCTCTAATATTACGACACTTTAAGCCATCAGAAAAATGAATAGTTCATGTTTATATTTTTAAAAATCGTGGCTATTTAGAATTCTAAGCCCTAGAAATTCAAAAATGAGTAAGTTATAGCCTCTGTCTTTAAGAAAGAGACAAAAGTTAATCACAGTATAATATATGATAATGATTTTTGTAATTCAGATATTTTTTAATTTGAACGACAAAAGATTGTACTAATCTCTAGCTGAAAAGTAGCATCTCCTTTCATTATGAATGAAGGCAGAAAACTATAAGAGAAACAGAACACTCACCTTTTAGAATGAGTTAATTAAAATGTTAAATGTTCTAGAATATCAATTTAATAAATGTTTAAATATTTTTAAACATTAAATTTTTATCTGATTGTATTTTATTTAGAGTCTTGTTAGTCTTTTTAACTTTAGTTTTGAGATTTTTTTCAAAGATAGATGTAATAAAGCTGATGAAGTTCTTCTGTCACATTTTAGAAAAGACAGTTGATTTTGAGTCAGGAAAATACTTGATGGAAGGTGAAGAAATGGACATTGGTCCAGACATGGACACACCGGTAAGTCACAGTAGTTCTGCTATTAAAAATTAAAAACACACCAGGTGATAGAGATGATTTTAATGTGTCTTTCTACCCTAGGTCAACTAAGGGTTGACCTTAACTAATCTAGAGTCATTTATCATGAAAGTCTGGTTAGGATTTTTCACCAAATCACTAGTATTAAGAAGTTTTTTTTTGTTTTTATTTGGAGTTTGGAAGGAAGAAGAGAAAACTACATGTGTTTACTCTGCCATATTTAACCAAGTGTCTTTTTTTTAAGAAAGAAAAAAAAAGGAATGAAGAAGAGGAAGAAAGAGGAAGAAAAAGAGGGAGAGAAAACGGGAATGTAGCTTTATTCTAAAAATGGGTATTAATAATGGCCAATAAATATTTTGTATATTTAAGGTGGAGAATGTATATTTTGTTTATTTAATATGTATTAGGAAGTTACAAGGGTGTGGGCATGGTGGCTCACACCTTTAATCTCAGCACTTTGAGAGGCTGAGGAGGGAAGATTGCTTGAGCTTAGGAATTTGAGACCAACCTGGGTAACATAGCAAGATCTTAGGTCTATTTCCTAAAAATAGATTTTAAAGAAAGACGTTGTTTGGGCACACTGGGCACACTGGCTCACACCTGTAATCCCAGCATTTTAGGAGACCAAGGCAGGTAGGTCACTTGAGGCCAGAAATTCAAGAGAAGCCTGGGCAATATAGTGAAACCCTGTCTAGTAAAAACACAAAAAATTATCTGGGCATGGTAGCACACGCCTGTAGTCACATCTACTCGGGAGGCTCAGACACTTGAATATCTTGAAAGTTGAGGTTGCAGTGAGCTGAGATTATGCTATTACACTTTGTCACCTGGGTGTCACCTGGGTGACAAAGTGAGAGACTGTCTCCAGAAAAGAAAAAATGATAAGTTAAAAGGGTTGAGTATAAATATCTCTTAAGGACCTGTGATCTTGGGACTTTTTGCCACCAAAAATAACTCCATTCCTTATTGTTTCAATGTTATAGAAAAAAAGAAAAACTAATAATTATATTTCCACTCCTATAGTAGGCACTTCAAAGAAATTTAGAAAAAAAAATTTATTTTTTTTTTGGTTCCATGTTGCTTCAAAATTTTTACTTTTCTTCAAAATCTTCTTAGTATTTTAATATAAATAGCTTTAAGTGTTATACTTTGTAAGGCTAAAGTGTATTTCTTTTTAAAATCAGAATTGGTCTGGAGAAAGTGACGATGAAAATGATTAACAGCCATTAAGCAGAGAGGACTCTGGAATTCAGGTAGACAGGACACCATTAGAAGAACAATATCAAAACAGGAAACTCGGTCCTTGTTCAGTTGGAAAGGTACTGTGTGTTGTGAGGTGCTGGCATTTTTTAATAGACAAATTCCCCAGAAGAAAAGGCAAGCTTGAGATCAGTTTGATGTGATCAAGGTATTTGTTAAGCGGTATCATGTTTAAAAAACCAATTTTTAAAACTATTAGTAATCTTTTATATATGATGGTTAAGTAGTAGTACTATAGAATTAATGTTGAATTAATGCATGCAGAGTGTAATTTTGTAATTTTTTTCTTATACTTCTGAGAATTTTCTTAGGCCTAAATGTTTTTATTTATTTTGTTGGAGAAGGACCGATTTTGCTAAGATTGTGACACTACACTCCTGCAACAGAGGGAGAGCTTGTCTCAAAAAAATTAAAATAAAAAACTATAAGGGAGAATATGCATAAATTGTATGCAAACACTATGCCTTTTTTTTTAATCAGGGACTGGAGCACCTACAGATTTCGGTGTCTGCAGCATTCCTGTAATCAATCTCTGGTGGATATTGAAGGACAGCTGTATTTATTCCAGACTTTCTAATCTGTGCTCTTGGTGTCAGTGTGACCTGGAAACAGAGAGACTCTTACTTATGTGGCTTTATAATATTATGTATTAAGACATAATATTATATCTTAGATGGCAGGTTTCCTCTCAGCTGCTTGGGAGGCTGAAGCAGGAGAATCACTTTGCTCTGTTTATCATTCTTTTTGTTTGGGATTTAATAATGCATGATTTTTATTCTTACTCTGAAAACTTACATATATATATATTTAAAGCAAGAAAAATAACTGATGATTTATGGGCCTCTTGTGCTTTAAAAAAGAAAAATATGGGGGGGAAGAAGCTGGGGAAGATGGTGCTATAGAAGCAACTCAGAATTGCAGCTCTCAGTAAAGATGTTGAGGGTGAGTTCACACCACATTTCCAGACAGATCTTCATAGCCCACAGAATGGGAAAAAGCCCAGGTGTAGGAGGGCCTAAGGATGCCAGCACAGCAGTCTCTGCTAGCGCAGCCAAACAGCCTGTGCTGCAGCACAGCAGCATGCCACACAAAATGCATGGGTCAGGGCACCCTGTTAAACCAGCAATTTGAGATTTCGGAGGGCAGATTACCATATTCATCTGATTAAATGGGATTTGGACAGTGAGCCAGACCAGGAGACTTCTGGGAGGTGAACTGTGAGCCAGCGCAGAGGGTCGCTGCATGGGAAATCACACAGATCCTGGTGCCCTTTCAGCCGGTGACTGAAACACCTGGGAGAGAGTCAACCATAAAACTTAAAAAACAAACAAACAAACAAAAAGGCTTGGAGGCAGGGAGCCAAGTGATCAGGCTCGATGGGTCCCACCCCACAGGGACAAAGAAAACAGCAATTGAAAATGCTCAGGGTTGAGAGTTTCGCTACGGGCACAACTGAACCCATGGCTGTGCAGATCAGTGGGGGAGGGGCATCTGCCATGACTGAGAGCATCCACCCCTACTGAGGTACTCGCCCATTGCAGATGCAGCCAGCCATTGATGAGGGAACCCGCCATAACAGAGGGACTACACCAACAGGGAAGAGCCCACATCAGCAGGGTGGAGCCTACATCAATAGGGTGGAGCCCAAGACAGCAGAACGGAGCCCACACCAAAAGGGCAGACCTCACTCCAGCAGGGCTGAGCATCAGCAGCCAACTAGTGACTAGACTGCCTCCTAGCTGGGCAGAAAAGCACAATGGATACTCATAAATAAAGCCCTAACTCCCTGAGACAGAGCATCTGAAGGAAAAAAGGTGTTTTATGAGTTCTGCCACTACAGACGTAAATGTACTTGCCTAGCAACACTGAATGAAAAAAGGAGCTCACAGCTCAGCACTTGAGCTCCTATAAAGTACACACCATCTCCTCAAGCAGCGCCCTGACCCCCGTATACCCAAATAATCACCTCAAAAAGGACTGATCAGAATGACATTTGGTGGGCATCATTCTGGGAAAAAGATAGAAGAATATCAACTCAATGAAATAAAATGAGAAACCAAGATTAGAGAAAAAAGTGCAAAAAGGAATGAACAAAGTCTCCAAGAAATGTGGGACTATGAGAAGAGACCTAATCTACATTTGATAGGTGTACTAAAATGTGAAGAGAATGAATCCAAGCTGGAAAATGCTCTTCAAAAAATTATCTAGGAAAATTTCCCCAACCTACCAAGGCAGGCCAACACCCAAATCCAGAAAATACAGATAACACCACAAAGATACTCTGTAAAAAGAGCAACCCCAGGGCACATAATCGTCAGATTCACCAGGGTTGAAATGAAGGAGAAAATCCCAAGGGCAGCCAGAGACAAAGGTCTGGTCACCCACAAAGGGAAGCCCATCAGACACACAGCAGATCTCTCGGCAGAAACCCTACAAGCCAGAAGAGAGTGGGGGCCAATATTCAACATTCTTAAAGAAAAGAACTTTCAACCCAGAATTTTATATCCAGTCAAACTAAGCTTCATAAGTGAAGGAAAAATAAAATCTTTTGCAAACAAGCAAGTACTCAGAGATTTTGTCACCACCAGGCCTGCTTTACAAGAGCTCCTGAAAAAAGCACTACACATAGAAAGAAACAACCAGCACCAGCCATTCCAAAAACATACCAAATGCTAAAGAGCATCAACAAAATGAAAAATCTGCATCAACTAACAGGAAAAACAGCCAGCTAGCATCAAAATGGCAGTATCAAATTCACACATAACAATATTAACCCTAAATGTAAATGGGCTAAATGCCCCAATCAAAAGACACAGACTGGCAAATTGGATAAGAAGCCAAAACCCATCAGTGTGCTGTATCCCGGAAACCCATCTCACATGCAAGGATACACAAAGGCTCAAAATAAAGGGATGGAGGAAGATTTACCAAGCAAATGGAGAGCAGTAAAAAGCAGGAGTTGCAATTCTCATCTTTGGTAAAATAGACTTTAAAGCAACAACAATCAAAAGAGAGAAAGAAGGACATTACATAATGGTAAAAGGATCAATACAACAAGAAGAGCTCACAATCCTAAATTTTTATGGACCCAATACAGAAGCACCCAGATATATAAGGCAAGTTTTTAATGACTTACAAAGAGACCTAGATGCCCAAACAATAATAGTGAGAGGTTTTAACACTCCACTGTCAATTTTAGACAGATCAACCAGACAGAAAATCAACAAGGAAACCCAGAACTTGAACTAAAACCTGGCACAAGCAAACCTGATAGACATTTACAGAACTCTCCACCCCAAATCCACAGAATATACATTCTTCTCAGCACCACATCACACCTACTTTAAAACTGATCATATAATTTGAAGTAAAGCACTCCTAAGCAATTGCAAAAAAACTGAAATTATAACAAACAGTCTCTCAGACCATAGTGCAATCAAATTAGAACTCAGAATCCAGAAACGAACGTAGAACCGCACAGCTTCATGGAAACTGAACAACTGGTTCTTGAATGTTGATTGGAAAAACAATGAAATAAGGGCCAAAATAAAGAAGATCTTCAAAACCAATGTGAACAAAGACACAACATACCAAAATCTCTGGGACACATTTAAAGCAGTATCTAGAGGAAAATATACAGCAATAAGTGCCCATATGAGAAGAGCAGAGAGATCCAAAATTGACACCCTATCATCAAAATTGAAAGAGCTAGAGGAGCAAGATAAAAAAAACTCAAAACCTAGCAGAAGACAAGAAATAACAAAGATCAGAGCAGAACTGAAGGAAATAGAGACACGAAACACCTTT
>JAPYYA010005274.1:0-10938 GCA_028533165.1 Leontopithecus rosalia | reverse complement strand
AAATATATGTGTGTGTGTGTATGTGTGTGGTTCACCAAATTAAATATATATGTGTGTGTGTATGTGTGTGGTTCACCAAATTAAATATATATGTGTGTGTGTATGTGTGTGGTTCACCAAATTAAATATATATGTGTGTGTGTATATGTGTGTGTGTATGTGTGTGGTTCACCAAATTAAATATATATGTGTGTGTATAATTTTTACATATGTGTATGTATATATATATATATATATATATATATATATATATATATACACACACACACATTAGATCTTTACAAAAGAAAAAGAAGCCAATGCATAGAATGGATGGACCAAAAGCAAGGATCCTGGAATAGTTCTGCCACCTAGTTCCCTCATAGTCTCATCCACACTCAGTCGTCACAAGCCTGAGTGAACATTTGTTCTGGAGGAGTCCATGTTAATATCTCCTCCTAGAACACGGCTCAGCTGTGCAGATGTTGTCTTATCAACCACAAGCAAACGTGGGTGTAGGGAGCTCCATGTCAGTGAATGCTGCTCATGGGAAAACTGTTATATCAGCCACAGTAGTATGTAGCAGGGCTGCATTATTTTTTTTAATAGTGCCTGCCCTTCTTGACCGTCTAAAAAAGCAGAACCAATTTTCACTGAGCCAGTAAACTAGCCACGGAAGAGTGTGTCAATCACATTGATGATTTATTTCTAAGACTCTTGCAGAATACAAATGTTCTAAGTACCATTGGTTAAACTATTACTTAGAGGGAATAGCTAAATAAATCTGAATTTTCTTCTTAAGGAGTTATCTTTTGATTTATAACACATGGGACAAAATATATTCATCACCTCCACTCGAAAAATGAGTAAGTTAGAACACTGAGAGCATCTTCAGAAGCAATTCCCAAATACACTGGAAAAATAGCTTCATTTAAACAATTGTTCAGGTCCAGGGGGATGATACTCACAATCTGAATTTTTTAAATTCAAATGGCGTCATCATTCTATCTGTCATTCAGGACCCTAACATTGCAATTTGAACACTCTACTAATCAACAACAGTTTTTAATTAACTGCATTACTTGCAATGGACTCCCACCCTAGATCACTAAACAGGGTTTTCAAAGATAAAATTTGGTTAAAAACAACGATCTAACACATTCCAGAAAGAAGAACTTGTTTCCTTCCTTTGACTTTCCACCAGAAATCCCTATTGCAAAGCCAGCAGAGCTGGCATTTCACCAGCTCATGCTCCAATCAGGTTTTTTCTAAATTAATTCATTACATCAAAGAATTTTATTCAGCTGCAAAGCTATCATCAGCTTTATTGTGATCTTCAAGACTTGAGAAAATTTGGATATTTTTCTACATAATTTTTAACCACATATGCTATGCATACACTAGTAGTTGGGAAAAAAATTGCTTTGCTCTAAAATTCATCACAATAAGTAACATAAGACTAATAATGTCATTCCTGGCATATCTTACATTTTTATATGATACATTATTAATTGAGTGCTCAAATTGTGATGGTTGATTTTATGTGTCAACTTGGCTCAACCTTGGTACCCAGATAATTGGTCAAAAATTATCCAAGGCCAGGCGTGGCAGTTCACCCTGTAATCCCAGCACTTTGGGAGGCTGAGGTGGGAGGATTCCTTGAGCACAGGATTCAAGACCAGCCTGTGCAACACGGCAAGCCCCGATCTTTACAAAAAAAAAAAAATTAAAAATTAGCTGGGCATAGTGGTCCATGCCTGTGGTCCCAGCTACTCAGGCTGAGGCAGGAGGATTGTCTGAACCCAGGAGTTTGAGACATTTAACCAGTAGAAACCGAACCAAAAGGGGTGTGTGTGTGTGTGTGTGTGTGTGTGTGTGTGTGTGTGTGTGTTTATGTGTGTTTATGTGCATCTCTATGTCAATATATAAATTTTGATCTTTTTTAAGAAAATTGGCTTGCAATTTTGGAGGTTGGCAAGTCTAAAATATGCAGAGTAGACTGGCAGCTGGAGGCCCAGGAAGAGTTGATAACACATTTTGAGCCTGAAGGCCATCTGCTGTCCAAATTAGCTCTTTTCTTTGAGGGAAGTTAGTCTTTGCTCTATTCAGGCCTTTAGCTGATTATATGAGGCCTATCTACTTAATAGAGTAATCCGCTTTACTCAAAGTCTACCGGTTTAATGTTAGCCTCATCTAAAACATACCTTACAAAGACATCTAAGATTTTATTTTTTGTTTGAGATAGGGTCTCATTCTGTTGCAAAGGCTGGAGTGCAGTAGTGTGATCATGGTTCACTGCAGTCTCAAACTCCCTGACTAACACAACTATATATCCAGATAAATTCATATTCTGAAATTTCTTCTCAATTTCCACTCCAGGTAAAATTTGGAAGGCACTATAATCAATATTTTTGTGAGGTTTCATCAGAACTATGGCATTTAAAAATTATTTGTAATTAGAAGTATAAGTTCTCAAATTACACCTTTAAATGGGGTTTGCACAAGTATAGCTTGAATATTATTCAAGTAGTCCAAAGGGTGATGCAATATTATTGTCCAGAATTTTTAGACTAAAATATTCCCATAAACACAATCCTTTTCTTTTCAATACATGTGAGTCAATTCTGAATATAACCTTTGAAAGTTTTTGAATTGTATATTTCCATTATCAGCTACCTAAAAGAAAAGAGGGAAATAAGAATAGTGACCCATCACTCTTACAGAAAAGAAATCATGCTAGGTTGCAGTGATAGGTAGAAGTCTTCCAAACATGCACTGTTTACTGGCAGAAAAGAAACTTTGTATTTACTTTTAGTATATACCTAAAACCACATTCTATTGCTAAGCAGCAACTGGTAATGCCCAAAATTAAATATAAATTTTTTTATGTTGACAATCTTCTGGAATTTGCTAACAAAGTCAAGGATGAAAACTAACTCCTGAGGAAGATGTAATAAAATACAATGTGCCTCTCAGGGTTAAAAGATGCCTTATGTGTACCTAATTAGAATACAAATTTTAAATTTTAACAGAAATAATAAAAAACTTGATTAATGGTGGTTATGTGCATAAGAATATTTAAAATTTGCTAAAAAGGAGTCATTTGATTGGCAGTCATAGAGTTGATTCCATGGTTCGAGGCCATCAAACCTAGGCTCCTTCAACCTTCTGTTTCAGGGTATTGGCTTTGTCCTCAGGCTTGAGTCCTCATTGTCACAAGACAGTTGCCATAGCTCTGGCCATCATTCCCAACACGGGAAGCCAAGGGGCCATCAAAAGAACAGATTTTCTCATTACAGAATTATAATATTTCTCTCAAGAAGAAATATTTTTATAGAGAAGCCCAGAGGACTTCACTTCATGGATCAGTGCCCAGAACTGGGTTATATGGCCCCCTAGGACAATCGCTGTCAAAGGGAACTAGAATTACTATCATTATATAAGACTCATCATAATTTACCTACCAAATTAAAACACTTTGCCACATGAACAAAACTGGAATTTTGTTAGCAAGAAAGAATTGTGGCATAAACATTGGGTGGGCAGCCACTGGACCAAGGGTAACTGCCTGCCTTAAATCAGTCAACTTGTACATGCATGAGATCCTTATCCAAAATGAACAAGCATGACACACTTTGTAACAGTAGGGTTTATATCAAATATTTTCTCATTCTACACGCAGCATATATTTCCACTTGCCATGAAAATGTTGCCAAGCATTACTTCCTTTGTTTTTATTTAGCATTGTTTTATTTAATTTGCATAATGAAATCATGTAATATTTTACATGTATAAAATATAAATTAACCCTAAGCCTCAGTTTTTTCACCTGAGATGGAGAAAATGCCACCCAACTCACAATATAAATAGAAAATGTATCTAAAACACATAACTCCCAGCTGCATAGATAATCAATTTTTAAAAATTCTTGCCTTTCTTTCATCTTAAATGCACACCCCAAAATTCCCAGTAGATTTTGAAGGAGCAGTTCCAGTTGATTCAGTTTATAGACCAGTAAGAGTTCTAATTCCGGAAGCTTAAGAATTCTAATTCCAGTTATTTATACAGGGCCTCCGCAAACCAAGGTCCATATGGATTGAAATACAACTAATGTTACTTTGTTAACACAATTACTACTTTTTTTCTACTACTTATTAAAATTGATATCATGGCTTTTAGCTATTCCTTACATGACATAATTTGTAGATCAGTTCTCTCACCAGGCTTGTCAAAGCAGTTTACGGTGATCAGGCTCACTCACTGCAAATATCCACCAAGTGTGGTGTAAGAGGAAGCCTGCAATACCTCATCTTGCTGATAAACCAATGGGGAGGACTCACATCTTCTTATCCATGCTTTTCCCTACCTAGTGCCTCACTTACAATAAACATTCAGCAAATGCTTTGCAAATAAGTGAGGCAGATAACATTTAGAAGAAACTTCATCCCCAAAATTCAGTTCACGTGTGGAGCAATATTTCAAAGACCTAAATGCAATCTAGGATAAACGGAATGAATACTACTATATCACTTCCAGTGAAATGATTCACTATTATGAGACTATCCGAATGTAATTAACTAATTTAAAAATACATGCATCTTTCCAATTTTCCATTTTTTAACCAGTAATACAAGATGGTAAATCATAACCATTGATCATTCCAAGGTCACATTTTAACTTGCTAAAACAGCAGTCCTTCATATTTTCAAAGGATAAAACTCCATTAGTGAAAGGAAATTCTTCTATGCCACAAAATTCTGAAGAAAACAGTAGAGAAGCTGTAAAAAAATTGTATAGAATATTTCCATATCCCTTTATTCAATATTGATTTAATTCATGCTGACACTCATGGCTAAATAAAGAAAAATATTTTAAAGAATGCTGTGGCTATTCTGGGTATAGGAGTGACTATTAAAATAGTTGCAAAAAACAATGAAGCATATATGATAATAGGTATTGATAATTAACATGCAAAAAAGAACAAATACATCACTGTCACTGTCCACATGCGTCTTCATTCCTGAAAGCACTGAAAGCAAGAGCCAAAGCTACCTATTGAAGAGGCCAAAAAATGATTGTCAAGTCAGGAATAACTTCTCATGTCCTGCTGATGTTTAAGATTCTAAATACCAAAGAATACATTAATAATGTACTGTCTTGTTCATCTAGTTTAGCAAATTTACTCTCTAGAATATGAAATCCTACTGATTATATCAGCACCAAAATATATAAAAGTGATTGAGAATGAAGCTTTAAGATAGCCACCCAGTAATATGTATCTGATTATGATATGCCACATCTCACTTTCCAACCCACATCTCTATAAAGACAAAATCTGAATCACATGGGAAAGCAAGCTACTAGCAAACAATTTGCAAGAGTCTGAGAAAATTTCTAACCATAGAGTAGATAACATTTCAGTTTTAAACATAATCAGTGACCTATACCTGTCCTCAGAAATGTCATCTTATAAGTTGGTATAACTAACCCAGTTCAGAAATATGGAGTATACGACTTACAGGAAAATGGTCAGCCATACCCATCTCTTTGTACCCAACCATGCTCTACCCTCTTAACCACAGGATGGATACTATTTTCTGCGGCGATCAAACTTGAGCACTACCCACTTTTCAAAATCTGTTCTATGACTGAAAGCTCTTAAAGACAGCAATGCAGAAAGTGTAGAAGCTGGACTTCTGTATAAGGGCTCTTCCATCAGTCAGTGTGAAGAAGGACAATATAATCTCTTACCTTGCTGAAAATTAATGAGCAAGACCCATGTCATATTTATATTGTGCCCTACTTTGTATTTCACTCATAATAAACACAACAAATGCTTCACAAATGAAGAAGGTAACTTCTATAAATCAGTGTGATCAAGGGCAGAGACACCAGCCATAGTGACTGGAATTTCACTGGAAAAATTACACCATGACTCCAATTATTTGAAAAATAAAATGGCCCACTAATATTCAGGAAAGACTGAATATTAATCAGAAGGCCCACATTAGACATATGCATTCTAGACCTAATTTGGACCAGACATGTGCTCATTAGTGTATAATTCAGCTTCAGATCTGGGGCAGGGGGTTGCGGGGCAGGCAATGCTTCTTTTACTCAGATGTACTGTGCAAAAGGCTAAATCCAACCTATACAGTACTCTTAGTCATCTGAACACATAAAATCCCAGGAAGGCAAGGCCAGCTTGCCTCTCCTTACCATCTGTTCACTCTCCCAGCTTCAGGGAACTTCAGGGAGTAGTTAGACCAGGTACCTCGCAAACATTTGACCTCCGCCTAGATCTCTTCTCTGAGGTAGGACTTGAATATCACACTGTTCATAGGACATAGTAGTTCCAAAACAAATTTTTGATCTTCCCTCAACCACTTCTTCTCCGAGTGTTAGCTATCTCTGTGAATGCCACCAGCATCCAATAAATAGCTCAATATAGAGACCTAGAAGTTATCTAAGACTCCTCCCCTGCCCCGGGTTACATATCTAACCTTTATTAATCTTATCCATTTTACCTCCCAAATATCCCTCATTTTCTCCATCTCCATTATTCCCACAGTCCCAAGCTAAGGTCATCTTTCTCCACTAACATGCCATCCCTTCCCAACTGATCAAGCAATAACCACACTGCAAACCTCCTTCATACAACTTATTCTTCCCTCTATAACCAGAGTGGTCCTCTCAAAATTCAAATCCAGTGGCACTACCGTGATATGGTTTGGCTCTGTGTCCCCACCCAAATCTCATCTCGAATTGTAACCCCCACGTGTTGAGGAAGGGACCTGTAATCCCCAAGTGTCAAGGGAAAGAAGTGATTGGATCATGGGAGCAGTCCTCCATGCTGTTCTCATGATAGTAAGTGAGTTCTCACGAGAACTGATGGTTTTATAAGTGATTGACTGTTCCTCCTTCACATGCTGTCTCACCTGTCACCCATGTAAGACATCCTTCCTTCCCCTTTTGCCATAATTGTAAGTTTCCTGAGGCCTCACCAGCCATGAAGAACTGTGAGTCAACCAAACCTCTTTTCTTTATAAATTACCCAATCTCAGGCAGTTCTTTACATTATGAAAATGGACTAATTACACTATCCCATCTCCGTCCCACTGCCATCCTCCCTAAAGCCCTACAGTACATTGCTGTTGACCTTAGAATCAAGACCAGACTGCTTCCAGGGTCACACCACCTTCTGGGGTTTTGTACCCAGCTAGTTTACATCACACACCCCTCCTCTTCCTTTCTCCATCACATTTCACATTTTTTTTAAATTTCAACCTTCCTTTACTTTTACCCTCTCATGCTCCCTCACCCCACAAAGCTTTTGTGCATTCTATGTCTCCTTCCTGGAATATTTTACCTCCCTTTGCATCTAGGTTTTTGCCTGAGCTCAGGTTCCCTAAAAACCCTGGTCTGAGGCAATGAGTAAAAATGCTCCTATTTTGTTTAAGGAAGTGCAAACTCATGGCAAGGTGATGAAAACAGCAAAGAAGGGAGGACTGAGAAGCAATGCAAAGTGAGGTATATCATCCTGGCCACAGCTTTCCAAGTTCAGCCCTTTGCTGGGTGTGCCCGTGTGGCCATGAGGGACATAGCAGAGAGGCTGCAGAGGTATGTAAGATCTTGCCTGAAACCGTTTTTTCATCAGAGAAAGGGAGAAGAGGAAATGAATCTTCCCAGCTCTTCCAAGGTCTTTTTTCCTAATTACTCAATTTTCCCCCAACAGGGAATTAATTCACTCATAGTTCCAGATTGTGACTTCCAGCCTCATTATTTGGGGAGACAGGCTGCAACCATACTTAATTATTTTATCCAGACCTTAAAATAATGGGTAAAAACATTTAAAAAAAACAACAACAGAAACTCAGGGTGCATGGCTGGTTAGACTGGCTTTAGGAGGCAGCCAAGGGGAAAGCCTGACCTTCTGAGGTGGAAGTTGGTCACCTTTAGGTAGGAGCACAGATCAGCGAAGGCTGAGGCCTAATTAGAGGATACAGTGGAGCATTAGGTCAACAGTGATGCACTCTTAGAATGTGGCTACACCCCTTTACAACCATTCTAAGGACACAGAAAACGTGTTCATAGTATTAAGACAACGTGGTATATAAAACTGTGTATAAACTACGTTTCAATTATAATCTTTAATTCTGTTACAATTTTTTCCCCAAGAGTATGCATTAACTTTACAGTTAAAAAAATGGAAGAAAACAGTATCTCGAGATGAAGGGTCAACAGATTGCACAGTAACGACTCAGGAAAGTGCAAGCTTTGCAGGGACCAGGAACACCCAGGCTGGCAAGAAGCCAAAACAGGAGGGAGAGGCAAGGGGCACAGCCCAGAAGCAACATCAGGAAGCTCTGATGACTTTCTGAAGAATCTTCTATCTCCAATGCCTTAGCTTCTCTATCTGCAAATTTCAAACAAGATC
This sequence comes from Leontopithecus rosalia, assembly GCA_028533165.1. Taxonomy (NCBI): domain Eukaryota; kingdom Metazoa; phylum Chordata; class Mammalia; order Primates; family Cebidae; genus Leontopithecus; species Leontopithecus rosalia. The sequence continues at coordinate 2,522 of JAPYYA010005274.1, read as the reverse complement.
TTCATTTGGGTATAATGAAGATTAAGTGAAGATTAAGTCTGGAAGCTGACTCAGACACCCTGACATTCTTCCTTCATTTTCTTTCTAACCACTGCCACATGGAAACATGTCCTATGGCTTTTCATCACAGGGACTATGGTCTTTTACAAATTTATCTTCCTTCCTGAAACTTCCCTCTAACTAACTTTATTTGACATTGCAGTACTAAATAATAGATGTGAAAATTTTCACATCTGTACTGGAAAAAGTATGTTACAAAATAAAGTTGTATAATGCCTCCAGGTATCATTATAAGTGAACAGCAGAGAGTATTTCAAAATATTTTCAAAAAAGATTGTTAGAAAAAATTCGCACTTCAACGCTGGTTTTTCTTTCAGTGTTGGGATGTTTTTGCACTTTCCAAATTTTCTACAACCAGCATAAGTTTTTTGTAATTCAAGAATTATCTATTCACATAGCTGTAATAAAATGATCTATCAATTTATGTTTTTAAGTGGTGATGGGCAATACTAATAACATGAGGCGGCTCTGGCATTCTCATAATATTAGAAAATATATCCAGCCTATTTGGGAAACAATTAAATCTACTTGGGAAACAATTAGAAAAGTGCATATCACTTTTAAATCATTACACTCATTGGTGCAGTAATTTTTTTTTTTGAAACAGATTCTCTGTCGCCCAGGCTGGAGTGCAATGACACCATCTCAGCCCACTGCAACCTCCACATCCTGGGTTCAAGCAATTCTCATGCCTCAGCCTCCCAAGAGGCTGGGACTACAAGTGTGTGCTACCATGTCCAGCCAATTTTTGTATGTTTTAGTAGAGATGGGGATTTTTCCATGTTGGCCAGGCTGGTCTCAAACTCCTGGCCTCAAGTAATCCACCCGCTTCGGCCTCCCAAAGTGCTGGGATTACAGGTGTGAGCCACTGGACCTGGCCTGGTGCAGTAATATTATGCTACCAAAATTCTCCCCCCAAAATAGTTTTAAATGTTGGTAAAGTTTTATGCACAGAGAAATGTGGATTACCATTTCTCATATGATCTTGAAAATAAAAAAAAATTATAAAATATCCCCAAATTGTAAAATATAAATGATTACATAAACATATCCTTATTTCCACCTTCAAACAGCCACTAGAAATTAAATTTATGAAAAAAGAATTTTAAGTTTTAATCATAGAAATGTTTACATATTTGCAAAATATAGAGAATAGAATAAATTCTGCAGTTTCCATCAGCTAGCTTCAACAATTAACACAGTACCAGACTTACTTCATTCATACTCCCACTTACTTTGCCCCTTTCAAGTACATATTTTAAAGTAAAATCCTGACATATTATTACATCTATAAATTCCTCAGCATGTGTGCTTCCAAGATAAAACTTTCAGAATATAACAATATGATTGCACTGAAAAATTAATCATTATTAACATAAAATATCTAGTCAACATTACAAATAGTCTTTATTTTTCTCTGTGACAAAGGAATTTTAATTCTTCTAATGACATGGAAATGCATAAGAGGAAATGCCAGATACAAATCTATATATACAACACTATTCAAATACACACAAACAAGTGTGCAAAGAGATTAAACACATGCCTTCATTAATTGAATACCTATAACTTCAGTGGTTCATGAGCCCCCTTGTCTTCTCACACTTCTGATCTCTCAAAGGCACTACCTGGAGTCCCACCCCTATGAGTGTATATGTGAGTATGGGAACATGAGTGGGCACTCAGTGTGTTAAACAAGCCCATCCTTCAGCATATGCTTTCCAAATGAGTTTTGCTGTTCTCAAAATCATTGTATGTGTACTTTATGAAAAGGCATATATGTAGATTTGGGGATTTCCAAAATCTTTGTAAAATTTTCTTCTCAAATGTCATAGACATTTTTTAAACATTTTGCTGTGCTAAGTCCCAGCTTAGGCTGCGAAGAAACCAGCCTAAAAAGGCTGAGAATACCCAAAATCAGAACCCTTCTCCCTCTACAGAGGATTGCAGTTCCTTATCAGCAACGGAACAAGCCCTGATGGAAAAGGACTGTGTCTCATTATCTGAAGTAGGCTTCAGAAGGTGGATGATAAGAAACTTCTGCGAGTTAAAAGAACTTGTTCTAACCCAATGTAAAGAAACTAAGAACTTTGAAAAAAGGTTTGACGAAATGCTAAAAAGAATAGACAATATAGAGAGGAATATAAATGAACTAACGGAGTTGAAAAATACAACACGAGAACTTAGTGAAATATGCATAAGTTTGAATAGCCGAATTGATCAAGCAGAAGAAAGGATATCAGAGGTCGAAGACCAACTTAATGAAATGAAACTAGAAGAATAGAGAAAACAGGATAAAAATGAATGAGCAAAGTCTCCAAGAAATATGGGACTATGTGAAAAGATCTAATCTACGTTTGATAGGTGTACCTGAATGTGACAGAGAGAATGAATCCAAGCTGTAAAATACTCTTCAAGATATTATCCAGGAAAATTTTCCTAATCTAGCAAAGCAGGACACT
>JAPYYA010005273.1:0-10938 GCA_028533165.1 Leontopithecus rosalia | reverse complement strand
ATATCTCTGTTTTGATACCAGTACCATGCTGTTTTGATTACTGTAGCCTTGTAGTATAGTTTGAAGTCCGGTAGTGTGATGCCTCCTGCTGTGTTCTTTTTGCTTAGGATTGACTTGGCTATGCGGGCTCTCTTTTGGTTCCATATGAAGTTCAAGGTGGTTTTTTCCAGTTCTGTGAAAAAAGTCAATGGTAGCTTGATGGGGATAGCATTGATACTGTAAATTACTTTGGGCAATATAGCCATTTTCACGATATTGATTCTTCCTAACCATGAACATGGAATGTTTCTCCATCTGTTAGTGTCGTCTCTTATTTCATTGAGCAGTGGTTTGTAGTTTTCCTTGAAGAGGTCCCTTACATTCCTTGTAAGTTGTATTCCTAGGTATTTTATTCTCTTTGTAGCAATTGTGAATGGCAGTTCATTCTTGATTTGGCTCTCTTTCAGTCTGTCATTAGTGTATAGAAAAGCTTGTGATTTTTGCACATTGATTTTATATCCTGAGACTTTGCTGAAGTTGCTTATCAGTTTCAGGTTTTTTTCCAGTTCTGTTAAGAAGGTCATTGGTAACTTGATGGGGATAGCATTGAATCTATAAATTATTTCAGGCAGTATGGCCATTTTCAGGATGCTGATTCTTCCTAACCATGAGCATGTAATGTTTTTCTGTCTGTTTGTGTCCCCTCTTATTTCCTTGAGCAGTGATTTGTAGCTCTCCTTGAAGAAGTCCTTTACATCCTTTGTTAGTTGTAATCCTAGGTATTTTATTCTCTTTGTAGCAATTGTGAATGGGAGTTCATTCTTGATTTGGCTCTCTGTTTGTCTGTTATTGGTGTATAGGAATGTTTGTGATTTCCGCACATTGATTTTGTATTCTGAGATTTGCTGAAGTTGCTTATCAGCTTAAGGAGATTTTGGGCTGAGATGATGGGGTCTTCTCAATATACAATCATGTCGTCTGCAAATAGAGACAATTTGACTTCCTCCTGTCCTGTCTCTGTCATGCAGGCTGAAATGCAGTGGCTCAATCAGCTCACTGCAACCTCCACCTCCCATGTTCAAACGATTCTCCTGCCTCAGCCTCCTGAGTAGCTGGGATTACAGGCATTTGCCACCACACTTGTCTAATATGTCACATTTCTAACATAGAATATAGAGGGTCTTTTTTAGGTTTTTACTAGAGTCACTACATTATATACCTTAATAATAAAGAAACCTTGCTTTTATCAGCTATGGCATATAAATATTGACTTCAGTAGTGGGCATAAGTAATGGACAGATGAAATGACACAGTGAACTGTAGACAATAAACTAAATCTTTATGGAGTTACACTGCTGTATAAAAGGTGAAGTAATGACAGAATGTAATTAAAGTTTTTAAACAGATTAATTTTTCAATTCACATATATATCCAGTTTTATGAATTTTTAAACATAAAACAAATTCAAGCTAAGTTGACTTTCAAAAGTTCTCATTCAGAAACTGTAAAAATTATTAGAAAGGATCTTGGATTCTATAAAAACACTTGGGTGCAAATTTTATAGAGATTCAGAATTATAAATGAAAGCTTATTATTTTGTGCTGGAATTATATTTATCTGAACACTTTAGTAACATCTTGGTTAGAAGTTCCATGAATATTTTGCATCTCCAGCAATGATCACTCAATTTCCACTTGAAAATTCTGACCTAATTATAGCAGCATTTCATAAAACTTAAAATTAATTACTACCATGATCAACTTTTCATTTATTTAATGCATTTTATAATGAAATTCACTTCAAATTGCTGAAGGCTTGCCTTCATAACTTATTATTTTATCTCCTCTTAACAAGTTTTTTTTCTGTTGGTTCTGATTCACTTTAGTTTGCTTCATACATGTACAAATGCATTCATTAGAGTATTCACACTTAAGTATCACAAAGACTTCACATTTATGCCTGTTCTCTGGAGCTCTATTCCTGTTTTGATAATTTCTCTCAACCTCTTTCTTTTATTATCAACCTCTCCTCTTCTTTTGCCTGATTATTACAAATATATAAACATACTCAAGTCTTATCCATCTTTTTAAACCCCTCCTACCATCCATATACTCTACCAATTACTACTTCATATCTTCCCATTTATAGTCAATCTTCTTGATATACTATCTGTAATATCTCAATTTCATTAGCTCCCTCTCATTCCATAATTCACATCGACTTTTTTAAATCAAGCCCACCCTTGAACTTCATGTTGCTAAACCAAATGGGCACTTGACAAGTTTCCTCTAACCTAGGCTCTTAGAAACATTTGACCCTGTTGATACATACTGTGTCTCACAACTCTCTCTTCCTTTGGCTTTCCTAAAACCATATTCTGTGACTTTACCTTTAAACAGAGTAACTATATTTGTTGTTGTTCTTTAAGGAGAGTCTTGGTTTATGCTTACCATTATGGTGTCACATCAGTTCTATATTTGTCTGTGATTTTTCATTTTGAAGTAAAATGTAATTGTTAAGTCTTACATTAAATACAGCAAGATTTATTGGGTAAATTGCTACTTTAAAATTACCAGATTCTGCTATAATCTTGCCCAGCACGTGAAAAATGTGTATATTAGACAGGATTTTCATTTTAATAATATGTTAAGAATCATTTTTATGATACTGTCATATTAAAATATTCTTGAACATAGTCTAATATAGACTTCAAAGTATATTTACTTATTTGAATAGAACAAAAGATGGAGATAGCATGACTAGCCTCTAATTAATTATTTCTATGCCCTCCCCAATAGGAAGCTTAAACTCTCAAAAAACATAGTAGTAACTGAATGTTCAAAGTCATTACTTTGGAATGTACTTTCTTTTAGAGAATTTAAAAATTGATTTTCATAGCTTTTTATCTTTCTAACTATACTAGATGCTGTGATGCTTTTAATTCTCTTACATCCTCTGCCACACACACACTAAAAGGCTATCCTACTAGTTAACTTGTTTCTGGCCTATTGCATTTTACCACTGATTTCTTATAATAGAAGAAGTGAAAAATCCACTCTGGGAATGTGTGATTTGCAACCATTTATCTCTCAGGACCCCTAGGGGATAGACTGTGACTTGCAGGGCTCATATTTATTAAAGTTGATAATGAGGAGTATACGTTTGCTGACGGGCACATGTCCTTGAACACACAACGTAAGGGTTACTTTTAATACTCCGAAAATACTTTTTATTCTCAATGTTTGAGTTTAGAGTTCTGGAAACTCCAATCCCTTATATAACCATATCAATACTAAACTGATGTATTCAAGAGGCTGAATAGAGGAAAAATTTATTGTTTTTGTCCTATTGCCCAGAACCTTCAAGACTCTATGTCAAATACTTCATTTTGGTCCTTTAAACAAAATATTGCCAAATGATAGAATTATTCAGACCACCCTTTATGTATTGCTATTCATCTAATATGTTTAAAGTGATTTGACAATAGGGAAATTTTTAAACTTTTTTTTCTTTTCTTTTCTTTCTTTCTTTCTTTCTTTTCTTTCTTTCTTCTTTTTTTTAAAAAAAGACAGAATTTCGCTCTTGTTGTCCAGGCTGGAGTGCAATGGCACAATCTCAGCTTACTGTATCCCTGCCTCCCGGGTTCAAGCAATTCTCCTGCCTCAGCCTCCCAAATAGCTGGGATTACAAGCCTGCTCCACCATTATGGACTAATTTTGTATTTTTAGTAGAGACATTGTTTTTCTGTGTTCGTCAGGCTGATCTCGAACTCCCGACCTCAGCTGATCTGCCCACCTCGGCCTCCCAAAGGGCTGAGATTACAGGCATGAGTCACCATGCCCAGACTCTTTTTTCAACTTATTCACAGAGATTGCAACTTTTCAGAAAATGAAATATATATTTGGAAATATAGGGAAGATAACCAATAAAAATTACTGAAAATATGTATCACCGCACTTTGACAACTATAAAGCACTATAAAAATATAGAATAAAACAGTTACTATTTTTACTCTGTTGGACATTAGAATATATATATTTTCTATATCTATGAATGTAGGAGGCCTTGAGTGAGGGGAGGGTTGGGGTGTTAGAAGGGAGAAAATCCTTAGGTTCTTGCTGTGGATATTACATATCCCTTGTGAAACAGCCTGGATAAAGCTGTGTATACCCTCTCTCAGCTCTGCAGCTAAGCTACATGCTTCAATTGCCACAGCTTCTTTGGTCCTGTTTTATTAAATTCAACACTAGCACCAGGGTGTGAAGTAGCTAGGGAAATAATTTGGAAAGGTTCTTATTCATAGCTCCAATTGGTTTTCTCTGGATTAATAAGTAGCTCAGTGCAATTTAATTTATTTCAAATCAATGATGCTTACCTATCTATCTATGGAAGAAAATTATGCTTATCTCTGTTTAACATTTGGCGAGAGAATCACCTATTTGTGCTGCTTGCTCCCTTCGGTCCTTAAGTGCTTTTAATTCCAATGTGGACAGCATTATCTGTACAATTCCAGCCTTTAATACGTTGTTCAATTCTTGCAGTAGCTTTCTAACCTCCAATAGCCACTCCTGGTGTATTGCAGCAACTGCAGTTAAGGGAACTGCCTAAGACAATGATTTCACTGTGGTGCTTTGGGCTGAGAAAAGGGTAGTTTATTAATGTTACTGAATCTTTCACTTGGCTTTTAAAATTCTCCAGCACTGACTGTCCTGGACAATCATTTGGAAAAATTACATAATATAATAATATACTTAATTATTCTTTGTTCCATATTCATTTGTTCCATTATAATTCAATATATTGAATTATTCTTTGTTCCAGATATCTCCAATTATATATCAAGCTGCTTAAGGAAAAACTATAGATTTTCTTTTGATCTCTAGCTATTATTTAAATCTTGCCTGGTATGTTCTAAGAACATTATCTCTAATTACACAGCACCTTATGCTAAGTATTGTTATCATTGTCTTATATAAGAAAAACTAAGTCACAGAGAAATGTATGACTTGTCGCAGTCCACATTCCTGAGTAAGTGGCAAAGCCAGGATTCAAACCCTTGGTTACGAAGCCTTCTCTCCCTACAGCACAACATACTGCCTCCTAGTAATCTGTATTGGTGTTGATGATATTTGATGTCAAAAAAAATTATCAACAAGAAGATTAAAGAAAAACTACTGAGTTTGCTGCTGCTTTCTCTGTTTGCTTAATTTGCTTGATTATTAGAGCAAGGTAGGAGAAGCAAAGACAAGAATTTAAGCAGATGGCAGGAAAAACATCCTGCAGAACTGGGCACACTGCTCATTGCTCTTATGTGACACATTTCCTGTATCGGTAAGATATACAGAAAAAGTAATAATAATAAGCCTGCTGAATTTAGATACCAATTTATAAGGTAATTGAGGAGAAATAAGAACAGAGATAATCGTCACATAATCATTAACATTCTCTCCAGGCTAATGGAAGAACTAAAAAAATCTTGAGGCCATCTTCCTTGAGTGCAGAATAGCTTTTCCAACAGGTGTTACCAATGCTTACCGGAAATTTTAGGGTGTGTGTGTGTGTGTATGTGTGTGTGTGTGTGTGTGTGTGTGTGTGTGTGTGTGTGTGTTTTCATAGACACACAGAAGGTAGCATGTATAAAGAATTTCTCTGAAGCCCTAGGTTCGTGCTGTATAATACAGGTGTTCAATATACATTTCCGACATGTTTATAGAGCATTGTGCCTGATTTCCTGTGTAATCAACTAGAAAAAAATATCTTTAATCCCAGTTGCAATAGGGTAGAATTTTCTTTTTCTTTTTCCTACTGGAAAGTGGTAGACAAAAATTCTTCTATTTAAAAAATAACTCCTTTAGTATTCAACTTCTATACTACCTAATCAGCCCTTGACAACCAGCCAAAGGCAAAATTATATTTTTCGTTAGAAGATCCCACATAGAATAAGTTATCTGTCATTTTATAAAATGTCTCAATTAACAGCATCTAAAGTTCTTGATTTTGAAAATCTTAGTTGAAATCCTAAACAACGTATTTCATCAGGACTCTAGTGTTGACACTCAAAATCTGTGTCAATCATCTCGCCCCTTTCCCACCTGCAGGGGCACTAGTGGCATTCTTTCTAACTAGATCAGTTCTCACCTATGATAATAACGTGGATTATTGTCATTAATGTACATTGTCAGTGTACATGTTACATGAGCTTTGCATGCAGACAAAGTTGTGTAAGTCTTGCAATTCTTTTGATAGAAATTTTATTTTAAGACCTTTCTTTCGTAAGGACAGGATTGGTTTGTCAAGGATAGTAGTTCATTGAATTTTATTACTTTCTAATACTGTAGAAGAGAAAACAGAGAGTCAAGGAGGAGAGGAAAGTCTAGTGGTATACAGCAGTAAATGCAGTTTTTGAATGTAACAGAAGCAGTAGTATCCTCCTGAAGGTGCAGTATTCCATTTTTTTTTCCAAAAATACATGTCAACATTTAAGGCAGGCAATTATTAATATTGGTATCAATTCTTACCAGTATTCATTTTTCTGGAAACAATAAAAACCAGATTCCCCTAGCCAAATTATGTTAGTGAGAGGAAAAACCAAGGACATGGCTAAAATACATCAAATAGAACAAAATCTACTTTGTAAATACAACATGGCAAGTTACCGTCTCTATTACTAATGTAAATATAAACAACCTGAATTTATTGTAGCAAAAAGAGAAAAAAAGACTAACCCAGTTTGGATATATTCTGGCATAATTCTTACATGTCCACAATTTAGAGAATTATAGCATATTGAAAATATGATATTATTTTATTTATTCTAATAAACATGTCACTGCGAGACTATATCAATTTCTGAATTAAAAGGAACATAGAAAATTAGATAAAATGTTATTAAAGTTAGGAAAATGAATTGTGCTAACTTTTCTTTTTAAAGTATGATATCATGAAGAAGAATAAATGATTTTTCTGTAATTAACTGAATGTAGACATGTTAGAATTGTGGATTGCACAGATGTGATGGGATCTTCATGATCACCTCTGCAGTTATTTGTGCCCATCATGAGTAATCTTCAGAACTTTTTCCACATTTCACCTAAAGTACATACAATTCTAGGAAGCAACAGCTTGCAATGTAGATTTTATTGTGAGATTCATTGTAGCCATAGAGCAGAAATTAATAAAAATTGAAACACCTTCTGTTCCATTCTTTTCCCTTAACTTATTATTTCCCTATAGGGATCTCCAACATTAAGGCTACAGCTTTTCGACATCTAGAATGTGTCAGCCAGGTCTCCTTATTTCATGCTTGCTTTTTATAGTATAATTCAATCATCCATCTACCTCCAGACTCTTGCAAATTTCCTCATTCTTATCAACCAGCTCAGCAAATAAAGCATGTTCCTTATAAAGCAATGTAGCTTGAAACAGTAAATATTTTTTCTATTACAAATAAAATAAGCTATCTTAATTCACAAATAAATTATTTGAAAACAATGATGTTTAAGCATTTGAACAGGAGAGAAAAATTGAATTTATGGGACAGATTTATAGAAATTTATGGGAGCAGATTGCTTAAACTGGCTACCAAAAAAATAAAAACAAAAACAGAACAGAACAAAAAACTCAGAAATACTGATGAATGAGATATGGAATTTCTTCCTGGAATCTTTATTAAGCTCTGCTGCATGGTAGCAATGTTTTCATATTTTCAATAAAATTTTAATAACATTTATTTATCAAAAAAAGATTTAAAGAGTGTAAAGCCAAGCTTCAGAGAGATGATATCTGTAATACTTATATCTAAAAGATACATATCTTTCAGAATATTTTAAAATTCAAAAAAATCTAACAAGAAAATGATAGATAACCCTTTTAGAAAAACAGACTAATGACAAGCAAGCTCTCTGCAACAAAGTACATTTCAAATGGTCTTTAAAAATATGAAAAGGTGATGCATATTCTGATTGATCAGGGAAAAGCAAATTAAAGAGCACCAGTGAGATACTGTCCAACACTCAAAAGCATCTCTTAGATAGCCAACAATGAAAAGTGTTGGTGAGGACAATGAATACAATTTCAACTCTCAAACACTAATGATGATGCATAAACTGTTAAAATCTCCTTGGAAAACTGGCGGTATCTAACAAGATGACTATAGCCAGCTATACCTTGCATCTCCTCTGTTCCACTCTGAGGTCTATATATATGTAATTAAAAAGTGAACAGAAATGTGTAATGTGAGATTAATGCTACATATTCAAAGCAGCACTCTTCATAAGAACTCTAAATTGGAAATAACTTAACCATCAGCAGAATAGGTACTGTTACATTCTTAAAATTGAATATTACACATTAATGAAAAAGAACAAATCACTGCTGATAGAGAAAAACACTTTGTTGGACGCTGAAGGGTGAGGAGGGCCTAGAAGAATTTTACTGAGTAACAGAACAGCTCTCAGCAAGAAGCAGCCAAATGCCTAGACAGATAGGGGTTTGTCCCCATTGAAACCTCACTGCCAAGCTGAAGACAGTTTAAAGCCTAAAAGCCAAGCTACAAGTTAAGTCCTTGGACTGAATTGAGAACTTGTCCTCTTTGGTATGCTTTCCTCTGATTGATCTCTACTTTTTGCCTATTTTACAAATACTCTTTCCTAATTGGTTTTTTATACTGTCATGCTCACCTTTGAGTGGTGTCCTCGCTTTAACCCTTTTTGCATGTTCACAAACCAATTAGCACACACACACTCCATACTGAGTCCATAAAAGTCCCCAGACCCAGACATAGAGGGGGACTTTCCCATCTTTGGGTAGGATCCCCTCTCTGGTGAGAGCTGTTCTGTTACTCAATAAAATTCTTCTTGGCCCTCCTCACACTTCAGCATCCAGTATATCCTCATATTTCTTGAGCACAGTACAAGAATTTGGGAACTGCCAAACATGGGTATAAACTATAACACAGGTGAACTGGGTTCAGTCAACCATGCCAGCATGGCTGACTGAGGCTGGGGTGGGGAATCATTGACCAGGGGTTTCTGGCTTGTAAAGTGACCAAGAAGAAAAATCCTGCATCGGTGCGACATACAACATGGATAAATCTCAGATGCACTATGTTGATCGAAAGGATCCAGCCACAAAACAACACATACTATATGAATTCATTCCTATAAAATGCAAAAAATTTAACAAACGTAGTTCATGATTATGCAATTCAGAGTTGTAATTATCTGTATAGGGGCAATATTAGGAGGGGGTATGAGAGAGGCTTCTTGAGGTGCTGGGTCTCTCTTATATTCTGATACAGGTAGTGGTTATATAAATGTGTTTAACTTTTAAGAGTAAATCAGGCAATACAGTATGACTTGCTTTTTTTGTATATACAATATAGTTTGGTTTTAAAAGTTTCAAAAACTTAATTTTATAACCTTTTACATTAATTTTCAGCCTTGTCATTCCAGTAAAAGCAAATATAAGGTCTGCTCCTTTGTTTTCTGTGTTCAAGACATAGACATATCATTTTATTCACTTGTTGCTGTGAGCCCTATGTGAAAATTTATATTTGTCTGTGTTTATGCACTGGTATTAATCTGACTTTGTAAGTAATTGTAAGGGAGAAAGCAGAGTCTTTTTTCTTTTTTCTTTTACTTTCATGAAGGGTGATGAGCATAGTAACACATATAACACATAAACACCTAGGAGTATGTAGAAGTTATAGAACACAATGTTACAACTGGAGGAATGTTAGATCTTACATATTTTAAACCATTAAAGGTAAAAAATTAAAGGTAAAAAAAAATTTACCCACAGAGACAAAGTGGAAGCTAATTCTGTCTTTAATATTTGTGGCTAATTAGCAACTTTTAGAATGGCTGCATCAAGGAATCAAGATGTACCAAAATTTGATTTTATCTTATTAAAAATATTGGGATATGGGATAGAATTTCAGGGAAATTATGGAAAATTGATACACTATCATTGGTCATTTATTCTGAGAAATCATAGTTCACCTCTACTAAAACGTTTCTTGAGGGGGCCACCCATGTGGTACAGTAAGCCTATGTCTATGGTCATTAAGGAGTCCCCACTGCCAAAGAATCCCACCATAGAACAAATATTCCATAGCACTTAAGAAGCAAACTCACAACCAAAACCAAAAACCACATGATCATCTCAATCGACGCAGAGAAAGCCTTTGACAAAATTCAACAGCCCTTTATGCTAAGAACCCTCAATAAACTCGGTATTGATGGAATGTATCTCAAAGTAATAAAAGCTATTTACGCCAAACCAACAGCCAATATCATACTGAATGGGCAAAAACTGGAAGCATTCCCTTTGAAATCCGGCACCAGACAAGGATGCCCCATCTCACCACTCCTATTCGATATAGTACTGGAAGTTCTAGCCAGAGCAATCAGGCAAGAAAAAGAAATAAAGGGTATTCAAACAGGAAAGGAGGAAGCCAAATTGTCTCTATTTGCAGATGACATGATAGTATATCCAGAAGACCCTATCGTCTCAGCCCAAAAACTCCTGAAACTGATAAGCAACTTCAGCAAAGTCTCAGGATATAAAATCCATGTGCAAAAATCACAAGCATTCCTATACACTAATAACAGACTGAAAGAGAGCCAAATCAAGAATGAACTGCCATTCACAACTGCTACAAAGAGGAATACAACTTACAAGGAAGGTAAGGAACCTCTTCAAAGAAAACTACAAACCACTGCTCAATGAAATAAGAGAGGACACAAACAGATGGAGAAACATTCCATGTTCATGGTTAGGAAGAATCAATATTGTGAAAATGGCTATACTGCCCAAAGTAATTTACAGAATCAATGTTATCCCCATCAAGCTACCACTGACTTTTTTCACAGAACTGGAAAAAACCACCTTGAACTTCATATGGAACCAAAAGAGAGCCCGCATAGCCAAGTCAATCCAAAGCAAAAAGAACACAGC
>JAPYYA010005272.1:0-10938 GCA_028533165.1 Leontopithecus rosalia | reverse complement strand
TGCTCTGTCACCCAGGCTGGAGCGCAATGGCACAATCTTGACTACTGCAACCTCTGTCTCTTGGGTTCAAGCGATTCTCCTGCCTCAGCCTCCCAAGTAGCTGGGATTACAGGCACCTGCCACGATACCCAGCTAATTTTTATATTTTTTAGTAGAGATGAAGTTTCCTCATGTTGGTCAGGCTGGTCTCGAACTCCTGACCTCAGGTGATCCACCCACTTTGGCCTCCCAAAATGCTGGGATTACAGGCGTGAGCCACCATACCTGGCCATAATACTTCTTCAGAAACTATGTTATCTGTTTTACTAGGTAACAGCAAATTAGGAGGGCGGCATATCAAGGGTGGAGGTGGGCTGTTGGATACAGGCTCAGTGACGGCTGATGGCCTGATGGCTAGGGAAGAAATAGAACGCCTAAAAAGCAGACACAGAACTATATTACTGCGCAGCTCATTAATGACTGTTTCTAATGACAGTGGCCCTCAGTAATCAAAAAAGAGCTAGCAATTATATTTAATATATACCGTTTAAAACAGCAAGGTGTGTATAATGCAACCTTGAAAGACTTTCAGCAGAAGGAATTGTAGAGACACATTGTTAAAAGGGGTTTGGCTTCAGTTTTTTGTAGTGCTTAATTTTATCACATCTCTGAGTTCCTGAATGTTAAGTGAGGAATTACTGGTTGTATGTGCTAGTATCAATGTATACCATATGTAGATATTAACAACACCACAGAAAACATTAGAATGAGTCTTTGTATCTTAAAGCTTTGACATCTTTTTTTTTAATAGCTTGGAAAGACTCTACAAGTCTTTTGGTGAAAGGTGAATTCATTCCCTGACTACTCCATCCATCAGTCTGTTGGCTTTTATATTTCTCTTTCCTAATTCCACAGGCAAAGATTCTGCCTTGTGAATTGACAACATTGATAACAAGCATTCATCCCCTTCCATAAATGCATTCTGATTTCCTTTTCCTTTTATATTTTAATTTTCAAACAAACAAGCAAGGAACACAGGACACTGAGCCAGGCCTGAGTAGGGAATGATGTTCCTTCTTGACTGAATTTAGAAAAACAAGCCTTGAGAAAGAGCTCATTGTGCAGCCTCAAACCACAGGGGCTGGCGTTGCTGGTGTCTGATGCTCTCCTTCTGGAATACCCTGGGCCTCAGGAACTCACCCTTGCTTTTCCAGCTCCCAGATGGTCAGGATGAGATCCGGTCTTTAATGGGGCCCAATTGGCACAAGATCTACATCCTGGGAAGAGATCTGGAGAAAGTATATTTAAAAAATAAATTACAAAATAAATAAATAAATCAACTCACAAAACCAGAGGTAGTGGAAGCATAATGTATTTACTGCGATCGTTTTCTCCCAAATCGGTTATTTTGAAAGATGATCTTGTTGCCGTTTTGTTTTGTACAATTAACTGCATTGATTTAGTGACCTGGTTAAATTCCTGGTCAGAAGAACTGGGCACTATATTTCTGTGAATGTTTAATGAAGATACCAGGAAGCTTGTGGTGGAAAAGTAAAAAGGTTTTTGGTGTTGTTATTTGGGTACTTTTTAGTAAAAAGAATTCTGAATGGAATGGTGTTGATGATTTTCTTTTTGTAGATTCATAAGGAACTTCAGTGAATCTTTATCTTAATTATTAATGGTGGCTAATGGCATGACAATATTTATTCATTCAGTATTCAACAAGTATTTATGGAGGGCCTACTAGTTGCAGGGCCTTGTGAAACACTGAGAACATAGCAAAAACAAGGAAGGCCAAGTTCATATCCTTATGGGGCTGATATTCTACTTAAGGGGACACAGACAATTAACAGGAAAGAGCATCTACGTCGTTCTACTGTCCATCTGAGTCTATGCTGATATCCACATTGAGAGAAATTTCAGTGTTAAGTAACATGACTATTCAAAAGCTAGATTTTAAGTTCCCCCATTTAACTCAATTTCTGAGACTTTAATTTCAGAAGTCTTTGACATTCATACATAAAGTTTATTTTTAAGGATTCATGTGACTCAGCATATTTTGGTAAACATCGGTTTAAAGTTATTTTCTTAAAAGGACAAAAGGAAACCAGAATGTTTGTGAAACAGTAAATGCCTCCTCTGGCTTTTTCTCACGTTCCCTGAGAAATCATACACTGCTTTTGAGACAGGCAATTCTTGGGAATGAAAGAATCTGTGTTATGAAACCCAGAGAACTCTGATTAGGGAACAAACCAAAACACACCAAGAAACTCAGAAGAAGAGCTGGCATCTCCTGATTTATGTTGTAGCCACTTCAGGGAATAGAGCTGTAAGATGGAAGATCAGCCAGCACAGTGGCCAAGAATATGTAATTTTCATATTTCAGTTTCCTTTAGGAACTCCTGAAAATAATATCTTTTAAATGCCATGTCTAACCAAAAAGATGCACGTTTCAGAGTGGTGGAGGAAAAACAAGTTTGCCTGTTTGGTCCCTAACACCGTGGTATCTCTTTAAAACTCTGTAGTTTGATTTGGTTTTAGAGCTTTAATTATGCTCTTATGTTACAGTTTTCTTATTTAAGTGTCTGCTTCATGTCCATCACTCAGTACCCCCTGCCTATCTCAAAAGAGGTGGATATTATTATCCTAACTGAGGAGGAGGGAGAATGCTGTGAGAATTATTAATACATAAATTAAAACATTAATCTAGAGAGTGCTTTAGGGGCCCTAGAGAAGCTCTACCCAAACATAAAGCATATGTAATATTATCATCAGCACCTCCACAGAGCAGATAGTGCTATTGCAGTAATAGATTAGTAAACTGAGGCACAGAGGGTGTCAATGGGTGAATGGGCTAGCATTGCCTTACTTAGAACCCAGACCCTTAGATGGGTAACATCTAAAAACCACCTTGCCGGTGACCACAGTAGGCTTATTCTAGCCACAAATGTGGCTTTTTCTAGCCACAAATTTTTTTTCCAGAGAAGAAACCATTCTTTCCTTTTGTCCCTTCTCTTTGAGACTTTGCTTGTTTTGTACTTATTTTTTCTTTACTTTTAAGTGTTGATGGTGATTAAGGTTAAAATATTAGGTACTAAAACTAGTAATGAGAAATTGCTGGAGTGCTTTCTAGTCATCCCAGTTATTTTTTGGCTTTGTGGCTTGGAACTTCAAATTGCATTTATTTTACCAACTCCTATTGGTTGGAAAACATGCATGAAGACTTATCTTGGAATTGCTTTTTTGTTTTCCTGAGGAATTATTCTCAGCTTGCCTTTCACCAGTTAGGAAAGTTGTTTGAGTGCCCACTATGTTCCCAGGACGTTTCAAGGTATGGGAAAAGCTGAGGATACAATCCATGCTTTCAAAGGCAGAGGTCAGATGCAAAGTACATGTACCAGAATTGTGGAAAAACAATAAACAGTCAAATGTAGAGACAGTCATGGTTGTATAATGATGATCACTAGTCAGGCCTGACTTGCTGCTTCCAGTTGGTTCCTTGATCGTATTTCTTAACTTTCCTAAACTTATTTTCCTCATCCATGAATCAGCTAATAATCATACCTATCCCTTAATACTACAGGATATAAATCTCTGAAAGAGTTTAACAAAGTGCTTGACACATGGGAAGAAGACAACAAAAGGTCATTATTGTTGAAGTCATTATCAAGGTCATTACCAGCATCAATTTAGTGAGAACTAGAACAATACAGATAATAAAAACTGCCGGCTCTCAGAGGAGAAAGTAGTCCCCAAGAGTTACTCTTTTCCTCTGGAATTCTACAACATGCTTCCATTCATGTTTTTAAACACTAGGTCTTCTAATTTACCTACCATAGGGGCCATACTTTTCATATGATGGGAAGCTGTCTGAAAGCCATGTAGAAGATTGTCCTCTTCCTTGCCCCTCTTCTGGGCTTCCAGACTTTGTAGGCTGCCTCTTTGGAGTTCTACATGCACAGCTGCATAATCTACCATACATTTCCTCTCTTGATTTCAGCTCTTCTGTCAAGGAGAGGCCCCATTCAACCACCTCCATCTCTGGCTCCATGTCTGTCATAGCCACGGCAGCTTTTCTTTGCACCCAGAGGCCACAGTGAGCATACCTCGCCGGGGTAACCCCGACAGGGGTTCTTCAGGTCCTGTGGTCTGAGTCTGGAGAAGAGAAAATGCTCACACAGGCAGCTTAGAGGGAGCAGAAGTGTTGCTACTGCCAGGTCCCTGGCATGCTGACAGCCTCACCTGGAGCCCCGCAGAGATGATGTGTGTTTCATCTTAATGCCACATGGAAAAAATTATTTCTTCTGAATATAATATTAATGCATTTTTATTGTTGAGCAATTGGAGAATTCAGAGATGCATACAGAAGAAAGTAAAATCACCCATATTTCTACCATCTAGGGGTAACTTCCATTAACATTTTGGTGTTTTTCCTTTCTCCTATGCAAATATACATCAAATTCTTATATAATCACATGTAATACGTATTGCCCCAAACTGATGTTATTCTACTTTTAAATAATTTTTTAAACTGTAAAAATAATGGCTTCATACAAATATGTTTATTTCATAATTACCTATGTGATCTGGTGTAAGTTTGGGGAATTTACACATACAGAAATGCATACACATAGGAGGAAGAGGCAGACAGAGAAGACAAACCACATTGAATATTATAAGTTCAGAAATACACACTCTCACCATTTAGCAAAGATCTTTTGGTGCCTACTTTTTAAGTATTAATTTTTAAACTTTTAAAAAATTTCATCTTATTTTTCACTGGAGTCACAGACATCCTTTTCTTTTTTACCACTTAGATGATAAACAAGCAGTGGTCTCCCGCTCATATTGAGGCCTGAGTCCTGAGCCAGATAACTGACATTAAAAGCAACTTAGGTAGAAAATGAGAGTTGATATTATCAGGTTAAGAACTGCAGATTCATCTGGACTCATAGATAATGGTTATGATACCCAGTGGAGTCAATGATTTAGTAGAATTCTGGCCTTATTTATGTACATATTTATTCCAGAAATATTTTGAAAATACTCTGTATGTAAGTCATTAACTACTTAATTTGTTTCAATTTTTATTTACTATTACTTTTTCTGAGACAGTCTTGCTCAGTCATCCATGCTGAACAGCAGTGGTGCGATCAACAATCACTTTAGCCTCGACTTTCAGGGCTCAAGTCATCCTCCCATCTCAGCCTCCCAAGTAGCTGGGGCTACAGGCACACACTGCCATGCCTGGCTAATTTAAATATATATATATATTTGTAGAGATGGGGTCTCACTTTGTTTCTCAGGCTGGTCTCAAATTCCTGGGCTCGAGTGATCCTCCTGCCTCGGCCTCTCAAAGTGTTGAGATTACAGATGTGAGCCACCACACCAGGCCAAGTTAACTACTTTAGAAGTTACAAATGTGAATTACACTGTGTTACTGATCTCAGGAACTATCTAGTGAGAGAAAGATATGTAGGACAGAATTTATGGCACAAAGCAAAATAGGCTGCTAAGCCTGATAGTATCAATATCATAATAGCATAAATTCCTCAAAAATACAGGCAATTTTGACCCTTAGGATCAGGTAAAACATACTGGAAAAGGGAGCATAGGATTGGGATCTTCAAGAACAAGTAAAATGTCAGTAGAAGAATGTGAGGGAAAGAAAGGCATGAAGAAAGCAAAACCACTGGGCAAGGGTATGGTGATTTCATATATGCCCTTTACTCCAGAATGTGCTAAAAAGCAAAGTGTGAAGTGTGCCTAGAAAGGGAAATTGGCTGTCAGGCCTTGGAAAACCCTAAATATTATTCTGCCAAGGAGTTTGAACTATGTAGTAGGCAAAGGAGGCAGTTGAGGGTTTGAGGCAGGGCATAACATGATGAGATTGTATTTGAAGAAGATAGAAAAAGTAGTAGAGGGAGGTCATTTAGAAGGCAGTTTTTCCTAATACTGTAATAGTGTAAGAAGGAGTGACAGCCTGAACAGGAGAAAGAGAAGAAGCAGAGAAGAGCCAGTGGGGTCCAGTTAAGGGGCAAAATCATTATGACTTAAGAAAAATAAAGGAAGAAAAAGAAATAATGATAACCTAAAGTTTTCTATTTTGGGTAATTCAAAGGCTAACATTCCTTTAACTGAGACAGGGGACACAGGAACAAGAAATACATTTTGAGGTAGTAAGATGATAAATTTGGCTTGGGTCATGTTGAGATTGAGATGGCAAGAAGACTTGTTTGGGGAGATTGTTTTACTCTGTTGCTCATAAAAGTTTGGTGCTTGGCCAAAGAGATCAAGTCTACAGGCGTCGATCTGGAGATCAGTTTAGCTGAGCGGGTAGAGCTAATGGGTGAAATCAAGAAGTGCTAGGCAAATAGAGAAAAAAAGGGACAAAATTTATGAAATTTCTACAATCAACAAGTTGACAGAAAAGTGGGGCAAGTGAAGAAAACCAAAATAATCCAGTATCAATGAATAAGAGAAAATCTCTAGAAAATAGGTATATACATGTATAAGAGATTGGTTTTCATCCTAGTGTTTCAATTAATATTAGTTAACTTGCCTGACCATCAATTTTCCTCATCTGAAATACATAAACCACAAAGATGAGTTTTAAAAATTAGTGAATACGAAAATGCCTTGGTAAACCATTAGACAGTTTGCAAGTCTTACGTGTTGTGATTAGTGTCCCATAAGTGAAGAAAATGGAGAGTTCCAAAGAAGAGAAAGAGTAGTGTCAGATGCTACAGAGCTTCAAAAGAATATTTCTTGTTTGGTTTGTAATTTAAGGAAGTTAGGTCAAATAATGAATCTGTTCTTCAATCACTTAGAACAGTATTTACCAAGGTAATAGGGTGTGTGCCCCTGGTAATACCAGAGACAATTTTAGATTTGACACACGTGAAGTAGAACTGAATCACACTGTGAGAAAGTTAGTCTGCTTTTGGTTTCTCTTTCAATCACACCTTTTGTTTCTCTTTTAATCTTTTTTTTTTAAATTTCATAATTCTAATTTTTATTAAAGGGATAAAGTCTCAGGGCAAAGAAGTCTTTAACATCTAACACTAGCTAATCACCCTTTTCAATAAACTCCTTCAGCTTGCCAACAATATCCAGCTAGAATTTGCATCATATTAACTTAAAGTTTACTGTGCACAATACCGTCTTATTTTAGCAGTTGATACCAGTTTTTCAATTATGGTAGTGACATAGAGATTTATTTTAAAACAAGCTTTTTAAACAAAAAGATAATCACTTTTAGAAATATTAAGTATGTAATTGTATGGGTGGTGTGTAGATATGACAAAACTAAGAAAGTGACATTCCAATGACGGACATTTGAAAAATTTAAACTAGCCCTCCCTCCTCCTGTTGCTTTGAGTGGCTGCCTTTAGTGCAGCCAGGCTGAAACAAAGTGTGAAACTTACTTCGTAATTTGCGGATCCTGGGTTCTACACCCTAGATCTAGACTCTGTCCTTCCTCTAGGATGTTGGGTCAATTTTTGGAGCCATTAAACATTTCTGGATTTCTGTGTCCTTAGCTGTCAAAATGAGAAGATTAGCTTTCAACTATCACTAACATTCCTTCCAGCAATACATTCTACGGTTCTTTGAGTGATTAGTAAATAAGCCTGCGCTTTCAAATTGATCAAAGTTAGCTAAAATGTTTTTCCTCCATAAACATCAATATCATGTGTCAATGCTAAAGACTCTTTTCAGACTAACATTCACAGCTAGGAAAACATCAACAAATTTACTCTCTAATTATGATTCAGATTCTACCTCATCTGTGAAGGATTGTTGTTTAGAAAGAATCTCTGCTTTAGTTAGGGCAATTAATTAACATTGAAAATGAAATTGTAAATGAAAATTTGTTTGCATTTCCTGAGCCTAATGCTTTATGCTAAAGCCCCACTCTCAGTGTGTAGTTTTATTGCAGTCATATCTAATCAATTTATAAAGCCCATGAATTTTGTTCCTCAGTATAGCAACTCATACATATTAAGTCCCTATACTTCAAAAGGATCTTCATCCATCTATTTACTAATATCTTTCCATCTTTTAAAATGTATTTCCCCTGAGAGCAGGTGAAGTGTTTTCTAACTGGCTGAAAGTTCTTCTAAGTATTACTGTGAGTTGATGGTACTCTAAATCCCAAGTATGTGTTAAAATTAGAAGCACACCTTGTATTTGGAATATAACAACATGGACCGCCCTTCACTACCAAAAACACAGCAAAGGACCAGGCAATAAGTGAAAAATGGAGATAGCATGAGTACAGAAAACACACACATGAAGTCTTTAGATCAGAAAAAGAAATGGGTTTGTTACTACCTTTAAAAAGTTTCCATATGAACAATTTCTTCGCTATGATTACAAAGGAAGTATTTGCACTGTCACTTTTTTAAACTGCATCAGTGTCACCTCCTGCTCTAACTTGCTGTGACAAGGGCAAAGTTCCCTATGCAAGCAACTTAATTTTAAGATTTTCTCATCTGAAAATAAGGATAAAAATACAGTCATTGTTCTGACCAAACTAGTGTTTATTTGTAAAATATCCAGCAGCATGGTAGATACCTCCTGGGTACTCAAGAAGTGTTAGTTCCAAACATTGCAGTAACAGTGTCTGAACAATTGAGATTAACATACTCTTGATTTGGGAAGATCATCTTTCACTGCCTTCAGAGCCTCTTTCTTCTCTTATTCTCTCTGTATATTAAACTCAGTTTCCTGATTTCCATGCTCACAGATTATAAGAGGAAATTAGAAGGTGCTAAGAATAACAGGAAGAAAAAGGCAAAGAAGCAGAGTAAAATAGAAATAATTTCAAAATCTTAGAAACCTGGAGCCATTCAGTACAGGGATAAATAGCCCTTCATACCTCAATAGTCATTTAGGGCTTTTTTTAAATATTATAGCAAGAATATTCCAAATGATGCTCTTGATTGTAAGTTAAATTATATACACTTTGCTTATTTTAAAAGCATACCATGCATTTTGGAAGAATTAACAATATGAATAGAACTTTTTAAATACAATTTTAACTTTTACTTTAGATTTAGGGGGTACATGTGCAGGTTCGTTACATGGGTATATTGATGCTGAGGTTTGAGATATGAATGACCCTGTCATCCAGGTAGTGAGCAATGTACAGATAGTTTTTCAATCTTTGTTCCCTTCCTTCCCTCCCCACTCTAGAGTTCCCAGTGTCTATAGGTGCCATGTTTATGTCTATGAGTACCCAGTGCTTAGCTCCTACTTATATGTGAGAACATGCGGTATTTGGTTTTCCGTTCCTGTGTAGAACACAATTTTAAGAAACTTTTTGCATGTGTTTTGATGGGTAGAATCTTGGCCACTGAAAACACTAAGCCATGGAGATGAACTCGGTCTTCAGGGGTTCCACATAAACATGGTCTTACTGAAATATCTTTTGTGCTCTTCAGCAAATAATCTAAGTTTCCATATATTCTACAGAAGAGGATAAGGCATTTGTAATTGCTTAAGTTAACATGGTTTCTATCCAGATAACTTTTTTTTTGTTTCAAGAGGGAGCATTTGATAGAAATTATTTGTGCTCTAGCAGTAGCAACTTTCTCAAATTATTTTCCATAGGACTTAGTGTTAGAATGGTTTACTCGGGCGGGGGGGGGGGCGGGGGGGGCCCATGGGCTGTATCCAGCCTCTCATGGTATTATCTGTGATTCTCTGGGGAAAACACTTGAACTGGGCCGGGTTTGCACATTGAAATAAGAGCTCTTTCTAAGTTATCCCCATGAGAACAGCGCAAACATGTTAAACTCGTGTACACTGTATAAATTTTCCACTGTATATAGTGGACTCAACACCACAAATGTAGAGCTAACTGCATCTGAAAGGAGTCAGAGGAGACAACTGCAGAATCCTGTAGAAAGAGAACATGTAGAATCGAGCACCATCAGAGGTCAACCAGTCAAATACCAGGGCTGGATTTTTCAAAGACACAGATAATGCCAGTTTTATGGCCATTAATAATATTTTAGTTATGTAAACAAAGATAAGAGTAATAAAAAATAAATTCTGCTTCATGGTGTAATCTGATTGCCAACAGAGTTCAGAAATGAACTTTCTCATTGTGCACGTGGCATTGCACAATGGACCAGTCCCATTTCCCTTTTATGGAGAGTCCTGATTTCTGCCAGATCCATAAGCTATTCCAGGGAGGCAGATTCTTTGTTTCCCCCTTAAAGCTCTTTGATTGTGCCTCTGGTAGTTAATACACCAAATGGTCTTCAGGGGTGCATCATACATGCACTCTGCAGCTAATCAGAGTGCCTTGGCCTACTGTTTCCCTACCTCTGTGTTTTCCACATGTTGATGGGCTCAGCTCAAACACCAGGCCCATCAACTTCTGGAGAGGCATCGCAGAGCTCAGCTCTGATTTGGGTGTCTGCTTCAGAGATTTTCCAAAGGATATCCTGTAGTAGATAAATCATTTCATTAGGCCAGGTTCCCTGTTCAAACCAGGAAGCAGAAGGCCTGCCATGTAGGAAAATGCAGATAATGTTGTTATGGCTGTACTCACAGCATTTGTAAATATTGTCGTCAGTGTCTTTCATGCAGGTTCCATCAAGATTGGATTTAAATGTAGACAAGTTAATTATGTGTTTTAAAGCTTTGTTTATGGAGAGCTGTGAAGTTTTAAATATTGCAATCACAATTTTTCCCTCCAAATATCTCTTCCAGTTGATCACTCCTCATGCCATCCGTGTGCAGACCCCTCCTCGGCACATCCCTGGTGTTGTGGAAGTCACACTGTCCTACAAATCGAAGCAGTTCTGCAAAGGAACACCAGGAAGATTCATTTACACAGGTAAGAACCACTGAGATGGTGAGCACAGAACTGCCTTGGTCTCGTGTGGTCTTTTCCTTTATCTGTTACGTATAAAAGCGTATATTTTATTTTAAAATCTAATTAAA
>JAPYYA010005271.1:0-10939 GCA_028533165.1 Leontopithecus rosalia | reverse complement strand
ATGAGCTAATGGCTGCTCTCGGTGCAGCAGTTAAGCTGAAAATGCAAATAAACCCAGAAACCCAGAAGGGAATGGGATCTTATATTGAAGACCAAGAGGATTTTTGTATATGGGGGTGAGATAAGAGTCCATGTGAATATGCATGTGAATATCTAGTTTTCCCCAAGCCATTTATTTATTCATTTATTTATTTATTTATTTTTGAGGCAGAATCTTGCTCTGTCATCAGGCACCAGACTGGAGTGCAGTGGCACAATCTCAGCTCACTGTAACCTCCATCTCCCGGGTTCAAGCAATTCTCCTTCCTCTGCCTCCCTGGTAGCTGGGATTACAGGCACAGGCCGCCATGTCCAGGTCACTTTTTGTATTTGAGTAGAGATGGGGTTTCACTGAGTTTAAGATAATTATTCTGAATTCTTCAGCAGTCATTTTATAAACCTTCACTTCTTCAGGGTCCATTATTGGAGCTTCACTAATTTCTTTATGATGGTGGTGTATTTTTTTTTCACATTTTTCATAATTTTTGTGTCCTTGCATTGATGCCCAAGCCTTTGAGGAAATGGACATCTCTTCCACCTGTATTTGTGTTCTTTGGCAATGGTATACCTTCACTATTTGATCAAACCTGGGATTCTAATTAAGCTAGTTTGTGGTGACCTTGAGCAGGAAGACCTTGCTGTCATGCTGTCCTGCTGGGCTGAACTATCAACTGTGCTCTAGGGTTGAGTAGAATTTCTGGCTGTGTGCCATGGTCTGGTGAGAGCATTGGCTGGACTCTACAGTAAGACAGAGCTGCCGGCTGAACTTGCCTTGATTGAGCGGTATTGTTGCTTGTCTTCCGTGGCTGGCCAGGACTACAGTTTAAAATCTAAAACTACAGTTTTAGTTGGGTGAGGCCATGTTCTAGGTGTCAAGGTGGAACAAGGTGTCTGAGATTGCTACATAACCATGCAGGGTGACAGAATCAGAGGCTATGCTCCATAGATACTCATGGGAATGGATTTGTCCCAGGATGACCTAAAGCAGAGCACCATGACTTGATATGTTAGCCACTTGGATGCTGGGCCTGGGTGGAACAGATGCTCCTTCTGCATTTAATTGCCACCATGCCATGGTTTTCTGGCCTTGGGAAGGGTAGAGAAGCCCCATGGGTAGGGCTTCACTGGGTGAAAGCTTGGCAACTGGGAATGGGTGGGGCCAGATGTTCTCTTTGCAGGTAATTGCCATTCTACCCTTACCTCCTGGCCTGGGGAAGTTTCAAGGAGAGCACTGGGGCTGAGTGTGGAAGCTGACCGGAGATTCAAGCCTGGGAGACTCAACGACTGTGCTTCTTGCTGAGCATTGCAGGCCTCTCTGGTAGTGTGCCTCTGTTGGCCAGAATGTAGAGCAACTGTGAAGACCCCTTACGATAACTCAACCTTTATACAAAGGGAAGTTTCTGATTTGTGACAACAGGGAGAAACCTGAAAGATATAATGCTAAGTAAAATAAGCCAGCTAGAGAAGGACAAATATTCCATGATTTCACTTATATGTGGAATCTTAAAAAGTCAAGTGCATAGAAGTAGAAATGATCATTATTAGGGGTTGGGTTGGGGAATGGGGAAGAACCGAGAATACGTTGGACAAAGGATACAAAATTTTAATGAGACAGGAGTAATAGGTTCAGGAGATTTATCGTCCAGCATGATGACTCTAACAATGTATGGCCATTTTCAAAATCTTGAAAATTTCTAAAAGAGTAGACTTCCAGTGTTCTTACTACTAAAAATGATTAGTGTGTCCAGCTGTCATTCTGGGAGAACACCTGAACACCATCACCCTTTGGGACCATCAGTGCAATGCAGGACTGACTTGCAAAGGCTGTGGCCTTAGGCTTGAAGTCTTTTTAAACACTCCTGTGTTGGTGCTTGTTTCGACAGATCAAATATATTTACTTTTCTGAGTGATAGTCCATTTAGACTGCAAGTTACTCAGCGGAAGAAGCATGTTCTATACAGCTTCATACTACTACTGTTGAAAGAAGTAAAGCAAACAAAGCCTGTGAATCAAAGAGCACAGGTGGAGGTTCCGGGTGGACCAGAGCGGGAAGTACTTCTGCTGTCACCAGGACATCCTGGTTCCATCTTATTAAACCTTCAGGCATGTGCCCAGGAAGACAAGAGGTCATCTTATTACACCTTTAGGCACATGCTGAGGAAGTAGGCAACTGGGAAGGGTCTGGTGCTGTCACCTCCTTGGTTGTAAAAGCAACAGCATACTCGGGTTGTTCATCATGAACCCCACATAGGATAAAAGGGCTCCTACCCTGGACTTTTCCACAGCATCCTCAGGAGCAGCCTTCTTCTCTTACCTGCTCCACATCTGGTGAGTGGCCAGGAGGGGACAGATCCTCAGCTGGGAGTGTTTGGGGAAGACAATCCCAGAACTAAAATGGAACCATCAAATAGAGGCCTCCAGTGGGCAGCAGAGGTGGAGGTGATGGTGAATATGGAGCCTCTAAGGCACATGTCAGGGACCTGTGAGCTGCAAAAGCCACAGGACCTTAGGATTCCTTTGTATTCTTGTTTGGAACATGTTGTCAGGAATGCGCACAGATCTATTTTACATTCTTGAGGATGCTTTATCCAAATGCATGTGTAGAGTTCCATCTACCACATTCTTATTTCTCTCCCACAGATCTTGGCTTAGAAAGTGGCTTCATCAAGGGGGTCAGTGTGTGACAAACCCCAAAATAAGGAGATGGTCTGAGGATTCTGTGCTCAAATGTTTCTATTACTTCATTCCAGGTAAAATTCCCACCAAGATGTCCTGCCAGCAGAACCAGCAGCAGTGCCAGCCCCCACCCAAGTGCCCCTCACCAAAGTGCCCCCCGAAGAGCCCAGCACAGTGTCTGCCTCCAGTCTCCTCCTGCTGTGCTCCAAGCCCTGGGGGCTGCGGTGGCCCCAGCTCTGAGGGAGGCTGCTGCCTGAGCCACCACAGGCACCACAGGTCCCATCGATGCCGGCGCCAGCACTCCAACTCCTGTGGCAGGAGCAGTGGTCAGCAAGATGGGGGCTCCTCCTGTGGCCATGGCTCTGGGGGCTGCTGCTGATGTGGGTCCTGATGATAACATAAGTGATCTTTGGAAGAAACAAGAATCCCAATGGCCCAGGAAAATCCCCATCCTGATGAGCGCTTTCCCAGATAACTTGTTCTGGCTGAGCTGGGGGTGTTCCTCTTAAGTATCCAAGCTGTCCCCAGAAGGTGCTTCCTTTCTGATGTCCAGGATTTCAGACATTTCAGTTCCCTCATCCCTGTCCCTCCCAAGAATTGGCAGTTCCTGTACCTAACCCTGCCAAAAAATACAGCTTCTTTTTCCCATTACCACTGGTGTCTCACTTGTTATGAAACTGTCCAGAATGTATCCATCCAGGGCAGGTTCTCCTGTCATGTCACCTGACCTTGCAGGACCTTAGAAAGCCAGAGATTTAAGTGTGTTACCCCTGGAAGGGGTGACCCCAGTAAGCTGACCTCATGCTCTGGGAAAGTAGCTGGGCTGTGCTCTCCCAGCCAACTCTCTGTCATCACAGGACACCTGCTCAGCCTCAGTCCTGTGTAGCTTCTGCTCTGATGAAGAACAAAGGGGCCAGGAATTGGGAGCCCCTCATGGAGGGGATGAAAGGTTGATGGGCACCATCACCAGGATGAGTGCGGAGCCTTCCCAGGCAGGCATCAGGGGTGGAGCTATGGAGAAACCCATGTGCAGACATCTGCTGCATTCCATAGGAACAGGATGGGCCCCCCCACTAAAGTTCTGGGGTATTCTGAAACTTTATAACTTACTCATCTATTATTGTATCCCAAAGACTAGAGATTCTACTCCTAAGGAGCAAAAGTGGCCACTCAGCTGTGTTCTCATGGTGTTCACAATCTGGCCACTATGAGAAAGTGCTTGGTCCATCTCTTTTAAATGCCCCTTTGCAGGACAGGGGCTACTGAAGGGACCCTTAACATTATGAGTAAAATAGTTCAGGGGATGATTCTGAAATTATTTCCAAGCCAGAGACAGGGGTCATGTGCTGGAGGCAGGAAAATCTGCTGAGGATATCAATACCTGGACCTACCCTATCCTCAATCCACAGTCAGAACCACCCTCTTTCCTATGGCCCTGTGCATTTATGCTCCCACAGGCATCACTATTTCATGCTCCTATATCACTATTTCAGTCCCCTAGGGTGAACTGTCAGGCAGAATGAGAAGACAAAAATTATAAGCCTGATAGTGAACACAATTTAATTTTCTTTGACAATTATAATTTAATTTAAATATGAATAAACTTTGGTTACAGCCTGAGTGATTTATCTTTAAAAATATCTAGAAAATGTATTTATTTTAATATTAGAGATTAATTGAATGAGAAACTTATCTAAAATTCAAATGAAATTAACGAGGCAAATAGTATTCACTTTGCATCAGTTCTCCATACCCAAAATATAGACACTACGAGGTCAGCTGCATTACATGACATGCACCCAGTGCTACCATCAACCTCATAAGCAGCAGCACATACAGCAAAGTCATCTCCATCAAGCCCATCCATTATCATGCATGTTTGCAGAACTCCATTTTGAGTCCAACAGGTGGATGACTCCTCCCTCAGTGTTATCATGGTCTTCAAATAAAGAGCACACGTTCCCTGGATTTTGATGGAAGGTCATGCCTTTGGTAATGTGCTAATTGTGCCTCTTGGCACTCCAACTGTTGTACTTTCCTCCTCCATATTTGCCCCTCCATCTGGTACTCATTTGCCTCCCCTCCTCTCCTGGCCAGGGGCCTGTGTTACCCTCTGGGTCCCAGTGAGGCTCTTTTAAGGGCTCTCACCTCCCCTGACTTTACGCTTCCATCTGTTTTACACAAAACCCATTCTGAATGTCCGGCATCTTTAGTTCAGTCACCACCCCAGCAGCAAGTGCTGGTAACATCTGGTGCTTGATTTTCCTAAGAGAACATGACAGGAAAAAAAGTAGATAAGCAAAGAACCACGGACTTTGTGGGCAGTCACTTACGTTGCTGCATTTATCTCATGGAAGGAGGCTCCCTATTTACTTGTCTGCCTGTGCAGTTAAACAGTTAACTTCTAGAGGTCAGGTGATGAGTCATATTGAACTCTACCTTCCACCACAAAGCACAGTGCATGACGTATTTTAAGTACACATGTAGGCCAGGTGGAGGGGGCATGAGTGAGGACGAGGACTTCCTGTGTCAAACATGCCATCCTGTTCCTGTAAAGATGGTGACAGCCAGGACCTGGGCTGGGGTGTTTGATGCTGTCACCTGCTCCAGCAACCCACTCATGCTGCCCCTCACAATCTAGGAGCCCCTGTCCTGGGCTGACCAGACCATGGACTTCTTCTGAATCAGCTTTCTCTTGCTACCATGAAGTCAGATGGGTGTCTAGCTGGAGACAGGACCTGAGCTAGAAGACTTGGGAAGACAAGCCCAGGCTTCCATCAAGACAGGAGGAAGGAGAGGGTCTAAGATGGAGGCAGCAGGAAGAGTGTGGGATTAACGGGCACCTTCCCAGGATGTTTCAGGTGTCCCATGACTGTGAAGATCATGGATCTTCCGCACACCCTCATCTTCTTCCTGCCTATGTTCTGAGAGATGCACTGATCTCACCAGATATCATCAAAGAAGCTTTACCCAAACAGGTTAATTCTCTGTGATTACATGCAGATAGGACACCTTAGGCACTCACATTCACTTAGAAAAGACTCAGTATCATTTCCTAGGAGGTAAACAAAGAGAAAAGAGCATCTTTCCAGGATAAACTAACTCCAAATTGGTTTTCATTTTCTTTCTCTATTTCTTAGTACAGAAGTACACCCATCAGAGAAGAGACATTACAAAGATTCTTTTGCATAATTGCATTCTCTTTAGTGTCACTGATGCTTTCTGAGATCTTGTGTCAGCAAAACCCACAGCAGGGATAGCCTCCAAAGGCTCCCAGAGTGCCCCACCCAATCTGAGCCCCATGTCTACCTCCAGTCTTTCCTGCCGTGGCTCCAGCTCCAGGACTTGCTTTAACTCTTAGGGGCCACCTGCTGTCTGGGCCACCACAGGTGCTGTCTCTTCCACTGGCACAGGCCTTAGAGACATGACTCCTGTGAGTTTACCCGCTGGCAGCTGCAGCTGTTGCCAGGGCTCTGGGTGCTGCTGCTGACCTGGGCAGTGCATCAAGAAAGCAGTTTTAGAGGAATCGGAGATCCCAAGTGCCCCAGGTTTAGCCTCAGTCTGATGTGACCCCTCCTAACTTCCTGCTCGTGGTCAGAGCTCCTGAGTCCATCCTGACGAGGGTTGTTAGTAATCTCCAGCCATCTTTCTGGGTGTCCCTCATGGCTGTCTGCACACCCATGTTCTGGTCAGTGCTTAGCAGCACTTAAGTGTCACTCTGTAAAAAAGAAAGCTTCCCTTTTCCACCTGCATTTCTATTTTGTCCCTCCCAAGGCTGCTCCATTGCTCTCCCACTCCTTGTCTCCCAGACTAAATGCTGCACAGGATGAGAAGAATGAGAGACAACACCTCTCTTCACTCACAGGGAGACCATGAGGACTTTATGTGCTGATGCTAGAAAGAGCTGCAGAAGGACACGTGGCTGCAGGGAGAAATGTTCACCCTATTTTATCAGGAAGTTATGGGTGTTGAGGAGGTAGGAAAAGATCCTTGAAAGCTGAATAAGTGATGGGTGCAAGAAGAGAAATGGAGACGGTTGCAGAGGTTTACACAGAGAGGAACTTGGGGAAGTAAGAAAAATTAAAACGAGATAATGACAGGAGTTATATACCGGATATATTCATTGGGTCAATGATTCATACACTACTCATGATGTGCCATACCCAGCCGTATTCTCTGACATCACAGGAAACAATATAATTCTCACTGCAGTCTTTCTAGTTACCTGCTACCCTACTCCCATTTTACAAATGGAAATCATCATGGAACGGGCGTCCAGGGTCTCCCAGCAGCTGCCAAGCAAACTTCGGCAGTTTTGCTGAGAAGCCTAAAATCCTGATGACTGTGGTATTCTGAGTTCCTCTTAAATGTTTTAAGAAATGTGAATGAACAGTGGATTTGTTTTGTAATTGTTTAATCCACAGTATTTGGTGTTTGATTATACATCACTAAAAAACCAAACAATATGAATCACACTTTTAAGGAGTTTGCCTCCCAAAGTTTGGACCTGGAGCATAGTACTCAGCTGCAACACGGGATTAAAATCATGATTTTTGATGTGCGCTAAAAGAACAATTCGCTTTCACTACAATTTTGAGAATGTTGATAAACTGGAGAAGGACTCAGTGAAAATTCAAGCCTGAGAACTTATTAGGGAAATACTAGCAGTCCAAGAAGGTCTCATAAACTCTGAGCCAAAGTGAAAGAGCAGATCTTAAGAGTAGTTTAGGGCTAGATACAGCAGAGAAATGAATGTATCCAGTAATATGTGAATATATTAAATTTTAGAAGATCTCTTCCAAGCTCTTGGGTAACAGGGAAATGGAAATTACTTCCCTCTTCTGTGTTCATAGACATTTGTTTTTGTAACTCATTGGGATGAAAAGGTACCCACCAGGGTCCCGATATGATGCACATGATGTCACCACCATCACTAACCTCATCATCAGCAATACACTGAACAAATCGTCTTCATGACTCACATTAATTATCTCAAATATTTTATGCACTGGGCCATTTTATTTGCTTATAATCAGTATCATACATCCCAAGGGATGCTAAATATGGGCAAATTGACTTTTTTCATATTAAGTATGGGTCTGGTGATCTCAACTGTTGTACGTTTCTTAATGATGTTGTCTGCTAATTCATATAGTCCTACCTTAATTAACTTAGGGGCCCCAACTGCCCCAGACAGGGTCTGGGTTCATCCTCCATTTATTACCTAATACATCTCACTTGCAGGGTCCACTAGTCTCAGATCACCCAACATCCCCAAGGGTCAGGAGCCAATTACATCTCAACAAAGCATGCCCCTGGGGAATATGCAGAGGAAAACGGAACTTATGTCCAAAAAACAGACATTTGTGTCCCAGACAAATGACATGATATCAGACACATATGTTTACATCTCTGATGTTAGTCCAGTTAACCTTGAAAGGCTCAAAGACAGGAAACGCGTCATATGCATCTCTACATTCTCGCTGCAAAATGCAAGGGGACGAGCGTAAGTTAAAGCAGCTGAGCTGAGTGAGTGAAAGGAGAAGAAATGACAGGTTCCCAACACACGTGGAGAGCTGTCATTAAGACTTCCTGGTTCCCTCTTGCCAGACATCTTGGCAAGCATGCAGGAAGATGCTGGAGGCCTAGGATGGGAATGTTTGGCTCTGCCCCCTCACCCTGTTGTGAAAGCAACATGCCTGGGCTGTGCACCACAAACCCTGCACAGGATAAAAAGGCTCTTACCTTGGACTCCTCATCCACAGCCTCCTAGAGAGCAGCCTTCTCCTCTTTAGCCTCTTCTGGATCTGGCAAGTATCTAGCAGGGGACCCTGAGCTGGGGGTGTTTGGGAAGATAAGCCCAGATTTTACTAGGGAAGCGGGAAGCAGAGGCATCAGATGTACAGACAGCAGGAAGAGGACTTTGGAGGGCAGCTACGGGTAGGGAAAGGGGCAATGAGCAAGGAACCTCTGTGGGGTGCATGAGAGTCTGTGACACACAAGAGCCCTGGCTCTCAGCAACTCCTCCACTCTTTTCCTGAGAGATGCGCCCATACCCAGCCGTATTCTCTGAGAACCATTACTCAATTAGGTGTATCTGCATTAGGGTTTCTGTGAAAATAGGAGGACTTGGGGCCCAATTGGAGGATATCAGCCTTCTTTTCTGGAAGAAGGAAAAGTGAAAGGAAATGTCTTACCAGGCCAGTTTTACTTGAGATCAGTTTCTGTTTTTATTCCTGAAGTTTAGATCTCAGGAAGCAATTGGTCTTAGGAGTAAGGGCTTCATAAAATCATTTATAGAGGTGCTTTTCATTAGTCTGGTACTTTTCCATTGACCTTTTCCTTTGTTCTTTCCAGGCTCTCAGGCCTCCTGCCAAGATGTCCTGCCAGCAGGACCAGCAGCAGTGCCAGCCCCCACCCAAGTGCCCCTCACCCAAGTGTCCCCCAAAAAGCCCAGCTCGGTGTCTGCCTCCAGCCTCCTCCTGCTGTGCTCCAAGCCCTGGGGGCTGCGGTGGCCCCAGCTCTGAGGGCGGCTGCTGCCTGAGCCACCACAGGCACCGCAGGTCCCACCGATATCGGCGCCAGCGCTCCAACTCCTGTGGCAGGGGCAGTGGTCAGCAAGATGGGGCCTCCAGCTGTGGCTATGGCTCTGGAGGCTGCTGCTGACCTAATTCCTGATGTGGAGACAAGCAACTTTAGAGGAAACAAGCATCTGAAGGACCAAGGAAAAGCCCCAACTTGGTGGATCCTTTCTCAGACATCCTAATTAATCATTCATTCATGGGGAAGGATTGTGCTTTTTCCAAAAGGCTATGCCCATGTGTTTTCCAAGATCCTGGAAGCCTCCTTATAAGTCTGCTTATACAGAGAAATAAAGCTTCTGAACAGCACCTGCATCTCACTTGTCTTTCACTCTGCTCCACAGAAGGTTGCTCAGTGGGTCTCCCCCCATCAGCTCCTGAAGGGCTAGTGTGCCCTGCATCCGGAATAATACTGGCTTGTGTTAGGAAAATTAACGGGTCAGATTTTTCTTCATGCAGGGGTCCCTGTGGGAGACTTGAGGATAGAAGTGTGGGAGCAAGGGGAGGTGCTGAGAGAGGTTGGTGAAAATCTCTTAGAAAGACCTGGCTTTTCTTGTGTGGTACTGTGGGAGGAGAGATCTGACACTGGAGCCCACAGTTTCTGTTGAGGGTGGTGTAGAGCATCAGAAAATCAACAAGAATGAGGCCAAAGAGAAGCGAGGGTGTGGACGCAGAAAGAACAGTCTGAAGGGTAAAGATCAAGTCAAACTGCACGTAGTGGACTTCAGGGAGGGAGTTAAGCTGAAGTTAGTAAATTCTGAAGCAACTGGAATTGAAGTTTTCTCTGTCGAGAACGCTAATGAGAGGCTCTGTGCTCTTAGAAAACAGAACAGAGGACATGAGGAATGTCTCCAGGGGTATAGATAACATATCTGTACGTTTCTTTAAAGAAATTTCAGATAGAATTGAACTCTCTTTTTTTTGGCTGTTGAATATTCCTTTCTGGACTCAACAAAAACAGGACACAGCCATATTATAGTTACCATTGGACTGTAACTGGGAGCTCCTGCCCCAACGCTGGAATATGGCAGTGTTTTATCTCTACTCCAAACCAAAGTGATTGATGTGAATCATGAGTACTGCTTCATTTTGACAGATGGATTTTGGAAATCACGTTGCACAACTGGGGGCTGTTCAACCCAAGCCATGGTGGTTCTTTAGGCAACTTCAGAAAGATGAAAATAAGTCATATCGCTGTGGCTACAGTCAAAGAAGAAATTTTTGAGGGAAATCAGAGTTTTAGCATGGACACTTTAGACAGAGAATAAGACCTATGTGACACTTTGGGAATTCAACTGATTATAATAAGTTACTTTTTAAATTTCATTTTTAAAAAGTGGCCAACTGGAAATCAGTTTTGCTCCAATATACTTGGACACATTATTTCTTTCTTTTTTTTTTTTTTTGAGACGGAGTTTCGCTCTTGTCACCCAGGCTGGAGTGAAATGGCGCGATCTCGGCTCACCGCAACCTACGCCTCCCGGATTCAGGCAATTCTCCTGCCTCAGCCTCCTGAGTAGCTGAGATTACAGGCACGCACCACCATGCCCAGCTAATTTTTTGTATTTTTAGTAGAGACGGGGTTTCACCATGTTGACCAGGATGATCTCGATCTCTTGACCTCGTGATCCACCCGCCTCGGCC
>JAPYYA010005270.1:0-10939 GCA_028533165.1 Leontopithecus rosalia | reverse complement strand
GGGGATTTAGTCGATTTAAATTTAGAGTTACTGCCATTTGTTGTTAACTGGCTGTCTTATCCATTCGTTGATGTAAATTCTTCTTTATGTTGGTGCTCTTTACTTTTTGGTATATTTTTAGAAAGGCTAATACTGAAACAACCAGTATTAGCCTGTCAGTCAAATTTTATGAATAAATGCAAGTCTCACTGGCTGGTGGGGGCTGGTGGTCACAACTGTTTACAGTACTCTCCAGGGAGTCTGTAAGTGACCATGGACCCTCATCTGAACTGGCAAAGCATAATATCTGTGCGTCAGTGTACTTTATTCATCCACGGCTGAGTTGGGGTCTGTAGGACAGACCCCTGCAGGTGTTGGCCCTGACAGTGCCACCCAACATGGGATGACACCAACAGAGGGCTATGGAAGCCACAACCTCAGAACAGCGATCGTGACTTCCCCTTGGTGCACCCAGGAGGGCCATGGGACCTCCACGCACCCTAGTTCCACCCAGGCCTCTTCTTCCCCAAAGGCTGAGCCCTGATGCAACTGTGAATCCATCTGCATTTACACAGGCTTTGAAAGCCCTTCCTCTGGAGGCTGCATTCTCAATAAGCCTTTCTATAGAGCCCTGGAGAGCAGTGCTTTTCTCATCTGCTGGAAGATTCTGGACTGGCCTAGAGACCAAGTACAAAGCAGTTCTCCTGAGCGTCTTCTCACTTATTACTCTCAGCCAGGAGCTGGCAGCACAAAGACAATGGTGATGTCAGCTTAAATCCAGCGGGGACTCGTTGCATGCCCTG
Source organism: Leontopithecus rosalia (assembly GCA_028533165.1). Lineage (NCBI taxonomy): Eukaryota > Metazoa > Chordata > Mammalia > Primates > Cebidae > Leontopithecus > Leontopithecus rosalia. Next base: position 10,157 of record JAPYYA010005270.1, on the reverse strand, counting down.
CCCTGCCCCAGGCACCACACATGTATTACATCATCAAGTGTTCCCAACCGCACTGTGAAGAAACAATACAGCTAGCCCCATTTAACAGATGAGGAAACTGAGGCACAGAGAGTATATGGTAAGTAGCTTGTCCAGTTCATGGAGCTGGCAGGTGGTACAGTCAGGATTCTAACCCTGGCTGTTGGGCTCTAGAGCCCATGCTCACAACCACTATGACTTCCTGCCTGGATCAGGCAAAAGGCCTGAATCAGCAGGACCTGGGGACAGCATGGGAGTGGCTGACCCTAGCACAGGAGTCTTGGGGATGACGATGCCATTCACTGAGACGGGGATGCAAGAGAAGGAAACCCAGTAGGCAGGGACAGCTGAAGGGACGTGCTATTTGGGCTAACGGGTTTGAGGGGTTCTGGGAGACATCTGCATGCGACAGGCATCCAGGTGGAATCCTGCTTAGCAGAAGGGAAATGCACGGCTCCCACAGGGAAGCCAAGTCAGGACCCAGGTGCTGTGACTGCAAGTCCAGGCTGCTCAGACCATGAATCCACCTGGGTCCAGGTCACCTTCACCATTGGGGTGCTAAGGCAGAGGCCCTCTGATGACCCATACGTGCACCATGCGCACGGGTCCCACTCACCCTAAAGGAGCTGATCAGCGAGAAGGACTCGGACCAGAACTGCAGGATCCCGTCTTTGGTGACAGTCAGGAAACACCCGATCTTCTTGAACCGGTGGATTAAAAACGCCACCTTCACCACCTCACAGCCATGGTTCCTGTGGAATGTGATGAGAGAGAGAAGAGCTCAGGCAAAAACAGCTCAGGGAGGGGGCACCTGCGGCAGAACAGAGAACCACCGAGAAGGAAGGACAAAAGCCAGCGGAGCGTCACGCACAGGCATACACAGGCCAGGAAACCATAGCTGGCTACGTGAGCTGCGGGGCTCTGCTCCCTCCTCCGAGCGGATTTCTACTGGATCATCAGCAGTGGCCAAAAGAGAAAGGGCCCCAGAAGCCAGTATGAGGCCGGGCTCCAGAGGCGAGAGGCAGCAAGCTTATCCTGCAAAGTCGCCAGCCAGCCTCCTCGTGACATGATGGGACAGAGGAGACAGAACGGAGGTCACTCACAAAGCTTCTTTCATAGGAAAAACCACCCACAGAGGGTGAGCAGAGTGGAGCCTGAGGCTGAAAACTGAGAAACAGCACTTTCTAGCAACTGCTCTAGTGCTCTGGGGTAGAGGGGGAGCAGAACCCAAGGATGAGATCAAAGAGGATGAGGGGCAGTGGGGAACGAGGGCCCCATGCACCAAACAGGCTTCAGTGGTCCCCTGGGGGCTGCTTCCCTGTCGCCTGGGAGGAAACCCCTATCCCTGCCTGTGTCTGCCACCTGGGCCACCTGGCCCCCTGTGATGAAACTGCCAGACCCACTCCGCACCAACTAGCACAGGAAGCAGGAGAAGCAATGCGGTATATTGACTGGGGAATGGGGGCTGAGAAGGCCAAACACAGCAGCCCTGCCATTTTCTACTTATTGGCCTGGGGCCAGCCATTCGACCTCTCCAGGCCTCAGTGGCCTCATCTATAAAATGGGGACAAATCACCTACCTTAGCCCTAACACTTACAGGCTGTGAGGTTGAAATGAGCCAAAGGATACCAGGCAGCAGGCTGACGCCAGCCCCTGGTCAGCACAACGAGGTCATGGATTAAGGGAGGGGCTCAGTACAAGCCGGCACCAGCACTTGTTCAGTCACCTCCACCCACCAAGGCCCAGGCAGAGGCTTCTTACAGGGGGACGACCTTCATGGGGAGGTGGAAGTGCAGGCGGTACTGGCTCTTTCGCATGTCCTCCTTTCCCTGGAACTCTCGCATCATGTAATCCACATACTTTTGCTGCCTCGGAAAGAAAAGACAAAGGGGGCAAAACAGTCTCTGTCTTTGGTGTCAAGAATGCAAACCTGATTCCCAGACCCCTGCCCCTCCGTCTCTCCCAGGCTCTTCTAAGGGGCTCTGGTGGCTGCTTCCCAAGTACTGGCCAAGGCAAGTGGTCAAGCAACAGACCTGCTCTTTTTTTATTTATTTGTCACTCAGGCTGTGGTGCAGCGGTGTGATCACAGTTTACTGCTCAGCCTCCCAAGGTGCTGGGACTATAAGCATGAGCCACCATACCTGGCCTTTTCTTTTTTTCCTTTGGGACAGGGTCTCGCTCTGTCACCCAGGCTGTGATGTGCAATGGTGTGATCACGGCTTACTATAGCCTCAGTCTCCCAGGTTCAAGTGATCCTCCCACCACGGCCTCCTGAGTAGCTGGGACCACAGATGCATGCCACAATGCTCAGCTAGCTTTTGCATTTTTTGTAGAGACAGGGGTTTTCCATATTGCCCAGACTGGTCTTGAACCCCTGGACTCAAGTGGTCTGCCAGAGTTCTGGGATTAAAGGTGTGAGCTGCCGAGCCTGGACAGCAGACCTGTTCTCGAATCCTGAGTATAGGAAGGGGCTACTGGCAGCACTCAATGAGAGAGCACAGCAGCGCCTTCCTAGCCGTCCTCAAGTGCTAAGTGCATCCTCAGATCACCCCCACAGCAGGCACTGCCCTGGGAGCTCTTTATTCACTCTAAGGATAATAAGACTGAGGCCCCTGTAAGGATGTGTGATACGCCCATGTTCAAACTTCAGGTTAACAGCAGGGAGCACCCATAACCAGGGCCACTGGGGCAACTCCAGACTCCATCCCGCTGCCCAGCTGCTGGAAAACACAGCCAAGGCCCAAAGCAGCCATCATACAAAGCTATAATGAGAAAGCGGGGGTTGTGGACAAGGACCACTGGGTAAATCTGGAGTCTCTCTCTGTCACCCAGGCTGGAGTGCAGCCATGTAATCTCAGCTCACTGCAACCTCCACCTCCCGGGTTCAAGCAATTCTTCTGCCTCAGCCTCAGAAGTAGCTGGGACACTACAGGCATGCACCACCACACCCAGCTAATTTTTGTATTTTTAACAAAATTACAAAGAGATGGGGTTTCACCATATTGACCAGGCTGGTCTCAAACTCCTGACCTCAGGTAATCACCCGCCTGGGGCTCCCAAAGTGCTGGGATTTCAGGCGTGAGCCACCACGCCCAGCCGGTTTAAATTATTTTTTATTTTTTTCTTTTAGTTGGCCTCATTGTTCCAAAGGAAATGCTTATTATAGAACATTAAGAGAAATAAAAACAAGAAAATTAAGAATAAATCCCAGAATGGATGCCTATGCTGAGGAGAGCTAAAAGACTGCAGTTACCACAGGGACTCTGGAGGCACGCTCCCTGGGTTGGAATACTGGCTCCAGCACCGATGAGGCTGGAACCCTGGGCAAACTTTCCTAACTTCCCCATGCCTCAGTTTCCCAATCTGTCAAATGGAGGTAAGTTTTTTTGTTTTGTTTTCTGAGACATGGTCTCACTTTGTCATCCAGGCTGGAGTACAGTGGTACAATCTCAGCTCACTGCAGCCTCAACCTCATGGGTTCAAACAATCCTCCCAGCTCAGCTTCCCAAGTAGCTGGGACTACAGGCATGCACCACCATACCCTGCTAATATTTGGCATTTTTTGTAGAGACAGGGTTTTACCATGTTGCCCAGGCTGGTCTTGAACTCCCAAACTCATGATCTGCCCGCCTTGGCCTCCGAAAGTGCTGGGATTGTAGGCGTGAGTCACCGTGCCTGGCCAAGTTGGCCTATTCCTGAGTGATGGTGAAGGGCCATGAGATGGCCATGGTACCAGCTTGAATCCCCCAAGCCAAATGGGGGGCTGGTGGGCAGGGCAGGCAGATGGCAGGTGGGAAGCCTTTGTGCTCACCACTGCGCACTCAGTAGGTCTCACACAGGAGCCAATGACACTTGTCCCTGGGGAATAAGCTGCCAGGAACTCAGCTCACAAAGGTCTCGGGAGGGACCTTTCCACCCCGCAAGCCCCTCGACTAGGGCCTGAATCCACAGGGAGGCTTTCCCATGTCATGATGACCTCCCATCTTCGGCCCCACCAATTGTCAAGGACCGGAGCCTCCAGCCTCCCTCCAGCACCTGAGGCAGCAGGGGCACCCTCCTCACCCAGGTGACGAAGCCTTCACAGTCCGAGTCCACCTTCAAAAACAGCTCCTTTAGCATGTCATCCGACACACTATTCAGAACCTTCTTCATGGCCTTGATGAAGGCGTCCATGCCCAGGGCTTCAAAGAGAGAAGACAGAACATCATCCCCTTCCTCACAAGTCCCATGGCCCATCACTGCAACGTGTTCTCCAGTGTGGGTGCTGAGGGGGACACACAGAAGATCACATGTATGGCTGGGCGCCGTGGCTCATGCAGTGGATCACTTGAGAGCAGGAGTTTGAGAGCAGGTTGGGAAACGTAGGAGACCCAGTCTACATAAAATTTTAAAATTAGCCCAGTGTGGTGATGTGAGCCTATAGTGCCTGCTGGTCAGGAGACTGAGGTGGGAGGATCACTTGAACCCGGGAAGTAGAGGCTGTAGTTGGCCATGATCTCACCACTGCACTCCAGCCTAGGTGATGGAGACAGACCCTGTCTCTAAAAAAATAAACAAAATAAAGGCTGGACGCAATGGTTCACACCTATAATCCCAGTACTTTGGGATTAATTTGCCCAGGTTCTTGATGTCCTGGGCTCAAGCAACTCTCCAACCTTGGCCTCCCAAAGTGCTGGGATTATAGGCATGAGCCACTGCACCTGACCAGAAGCACTTTTTTTTTTTTTGAGATGGAGTCTTATTTTATTGCTCATGCCTGGAATCCCAGCATTTGGGAGGCCAAGGTAGGCAAATCACAAGGTGAGGAGTTCAAGACCAGCATGGCCTATATATGGTGAAACCCTGTCTCTACTAAAAACACAAAAATTAGCTGAGCTAACCAACAGAATATGGCACAGGTGACAGGATGTGCATGTGATTACATGATTTGTTATATAAGATTGCAACACATGAGGTTGGGTGCAGTAGCTCATGTCTATAATACCAGCACTTTGGGAGGCCAACACAGGTAGATCATAAGGTCAGGAGTTCGAGACCATCCTGGCTAACACAGTGAAACCCCATCTCTATGAAAAATGCAAAAAATTAGAAAGGCATGGTGGCATGCACCTGTAGTCCCAGCTGCTCAGGAGGCTAAGGCAGGAGAATCGCAGGAGGAGGTTAAAGTGAGCCAAGATCACACCATTGCACTCCAGCCTGGTTGACAGAGCAAAACTCCCACTCAAAAAATAAATAAATAAATAAATAAATAAAAATAAAAACTATAAAAAAGATTGCAACACCCATCTTGCTGGAGTTTTTCTCCCCCTTATTGGCTTGAGCCTTGCAGGCAGCTATGCTGGTGAACCCCGCATGGACAATGAGCAGCGTCTAGAAGCTGAAGGTAGCCTCCCATCAACAGTCAGGGAAAAACAGAGGCCCTCAGTCATACAGTGGCAACGAACTGAACTCTACAAACAACCTGAGTGAGCTTGGAAGTGGGTCCTTCCCCAGTCAAGCCCAAGATCATTCCACAGCCCCAACCAACAACTTATTTTTTATTTATTTACTTTTTTAGAGGTGGAGACTCACTCTGTGGTCTGGGCTGGAGTACAGTGCTGCAATATTGGCTCACTGCAACCTCTGCCTCCCAGGTTCATGCAATTCTTCTGCCTCAACCTCCCAAGTAGCTAGAATTAGAGGCCCATGCCACCACGCCTGGCTAATTTTTGTATTTTTAGTAAAGATGGGGTTTCACCATGTTGGCCAGGATGGTCCCAAACTCCTTACCTTAAGTAATCTGCCCACCTTGGCCTGTCAAATTGCTCGGATTAGAGGCATGAGCCATTGTGCCCGGCCCCAGCCAACAACTTGATTGCAGCCTCGTGAGAGCCTGAAGAGAGAAGCAGCTAAGCCAGACTCCTGCTCCACCAAAGCTGTGAGGTGCATTGGTTTAAGCCACTAAGATTGTGGTTCTATCACACAGCAATAGATAATAAACCATACATGTGAAACTGAAAGAAAATACCCACAAATGCTAACAATGGTTACATTTGGGTATTTGGACTAGGGGTATTTTTTTAAATTTTCTAGATCCCAAATAGCCCCCAAAATGTTTGCAATACCTACGTATTGTTTGAAAGTTTTAAAGGAGAGGTCAGTCACAGCACAGTGGCTCACACCTGTAATCCCAGCACTTTGAGGCATTGCTTGAACCCAGGAGTTTGAGACCAGCCTAAGCAACATAGCAAGACCTTGACTCTACAATTTTTTGCCCCATTCACCAGGCATGGTGGCGTGTACCTATAGTTTCAGCTACTCTGGGGGCCGAGGCAGGAGGATCGCTTGAGTCCAGTAATCCCAGACAAGTCTGGGCAACATATTAAGTTGGTACAAAAGCAATTGTGATTTCTGCCATTACTTTTAATAGCAAAAACTGCTCTTGTTTCTAAAAATTTTTCTTTTTTTTTTTTGGGTGACAGAGTCCCGCTCTGTTGCCCAGGATGGAGTGCAGTCGCACAATCTCAACTCACTGCAGCCTCCGCCTCCTGGGTTCAAGTGATTCTCCTGCCTCAGCCTCCTGAGTAGCTGGGACTACAGGTACGCGCCACCATGCCCGGCTAATTTTTGTATTTTTAGTAGAGACGGGGTTTCACCATGTTGGCCAGGATAGTCTCCATCTCCTGACCTCATGATCCACCCACCTCAGCCTCCCAAAGTGCTGGGATTATAGGCGTGAGCCACCATGGCTGGCTTATAAAAAAATTTTTTTTAACTAGCCAGGAGTGGTGGCATGCACCTGTAAGCCCAGCTGCTCTGGGGGCTGAGGCAGGAGGAGGTTGAGGCTGCAGTGTTGATCACACACTGCATTCCAGCCTGGGCAACAGAGCAATATCCTGTCTCAAAAAAAAAAATGCTGATCATGTCTGAACCCTCCACACATCCCAGGTGCTGGATCCTGCCCTGTTGCAGAACTCACAAAACAGTCTACAGAGCAGCCTCACCTCCAGTCGTGCCGACGTCCTCCTCAAACATCTTCTCTATCTCGGCCAGGTGGGCCTCAGTCAATAGTTGGGACCCATGCTGAAGGTCCAGCACCTGGCTAAGGGGGACGGATGGTGTCGGGGAGCTAACAGCCTCCTTGTTCTGGAAGCCATGTGGGATGGACAGCTGGAAAGAATATAACAAGAACCAGACCTGAGCATTTTAATTTCCTGAGCCAAACATTCTCAGCACATGATTTAAAGAGACTCTTTGAGAAAGAATGAGGTAAGTAGTGTTATAATGTACCAACGGACAGAAACATACAATTTTTAACCATTTTTCAACCTAAGAAGAAGAAGAAAAGTCTAAACTCCCCTGAGTTTGGAGAGTGAACCACTGTTCCCCTTTTATAGACGCCACAACTGAGGCCCAGGGTTGCTCAGGGAGGACCAGCCAAGTTCTACCTTACTCATAATGGGGTGTTCATTTATAAGGGACGTCAGTTCAGTAACTACATCATTTCAAATCTTCGGTGGTCAGAATTCAAGACATTAGGGGGCTAGGCAAGGTGGCTCACGCCTGTAATCCCAGCACTTTGGGAGGCCGAGAAAGGCAGATCATTTGAGGTCAGGAGTTTTAGACCAGCCTGACCAACATGGTGGAAACCATCTCTACTAAAAACACAAAAACATTAGCTGGGCATGGTGGGTGCCTATAATGTCAGCTACTCAGGAGGCTGAGGCAGGAGAATCACTTGAACCCAGGAGGTGGAGGTTGCAGTGAACCGAGATCATGCCACTGCAGTCCAGCCTGGGTGACAGAGCAAGACTCCTTCTCGAAAACACAGACCCCAGGGAATCCAGCTCCATCTTCCTAATTTGATCTTGTCCTGATCAGCCCAGATATCCCATCTGAGTCCGATCAGCTCACCTGCCCCAGGCCTGGCCTCTGCCAACACACCAATGCTCATGCAGACCCGCCACTAGGGGTTCTCCCTCACCTCCTCCTTCTACTCATCCTTCCCAGATCCCCCCAAAAGCCTTCCCCACCCTCCAGGCCTCACGATGCTTCCTCTCCTCTCCCCTTCGTGGGGACTCAAATGGACACTAAGCATAATGTTTCAGGTCACCAAAGCTCACGCCATCAAAGGCTGCCTCCCCTAAAAGATTCCAAATGTGGACAACTAGATGACCTGAGTGGCAGGCAGGCAGTGCTGCTCACTGAGACACACTGCTTTGGGCCTTGGGAAGATGGAGAGACTTTTAGTTCAAAAAGTCAAAGGACAAGGGATTGAATTGCTCACTCTCCCCACCTTAGCCCCAATTAAAAAGCAAACATGCTCATCCTCCTGTGACCTTTCATTCATTCACCCAGGGTCTACGCACTGACTGAGTTCCAGGCACTGTGGATACAGCACTGTGCATACACTGTGAACATAGTGAGGGTCCCTGCCTCCATGAAGCCGAACAGAGGAGCATGTGAAGGCTCTCCCCACCCACCCAGGCCCCAAATTAGGAATCTCAGCGCCAACTTCAGCTTTCCCTTTTCCTCCTATGCATTCTACCAGCCCTCCTGTTAATTCTTCCTGAATCCATCTCCTACATACAAGCTCCCCTCTCCTATACCCCTGCTCACCCCGAACTCTAGTCTTTTGCTGGGACAAGCACAATGACCACTCCTAACTGAGACCAAACTTTGGCCATCTTCTCCCATCCACCTCCCAACACTGGCACCAGTCATCTTTCTAGGCAGCAAATCTTTTTTATTTTTATTTTTTTTGAGACAGTCTCACTCTGTCACCCAGCTGGAGTGCAGTGGCGGGATCTTCGCTCACTGCAACCTCCGCCTTCTGGGTTCAAGTGATTCTCATGTCTCAGCCTCTCAAGTAGCTAAGACTACAGGCATGAGCCACCGCATCTAATGTGTGGCTAATTGTTTGTATTTTCAGTAGAGACAGGGTTTCACCACATTGGCCAGGCTGGTTTGAACTCCTGACCTCAGGTGATCCTCCCACCTCGGCCTCCCAAAGTGCTGGGATTACAGGTGTGAGCCACCACTCCTGGCTTCTAGGTCGCAAATCTGATCGATGACTTTACCCTGACTCTCACTCTTCACTTCCAGCTCCTGAGTGCAGCATTCGAAGCATGTCCTAACCACCTGTGACCTGTCTAGTTTCAAGCATGCACCACGTTCCAGTCACACCTCCTGCCCCACCATCCCCAGGCCCAGCAAGGGTTCTGTGCTTACTCACATTCTCTCCCATACACATTGCAGCCCATCTCCCCGAAGGTGAGCCTACCCACTCTTCAGATTCTCGCTCAGATGGTACCTTCCCCAAGGAGCTCTTCCATAACTTTCACATGACAGTCAGCACTGCCACTTCCATGTTCCTGGGTCTTTGTTCATATCTGCCCCTCATGGCACAGTAAGTGTGTAGTCTGTCCATACATGTAGACAGCAAGGCCTGAGGGGAAGCACATGGCTGCAGAGCCCCAGAGCTCTGGGTTGGAATTCTGCCTGGCTCCCCCACTTACAGGCTATTTTATTTTCTTATTTATTTATTTATTTATTTTTCTCAGACAGAATCTTGCTCTGTCACCCAGGTTGGCGTGCAGTGGCTCGATCCCGGCTCACTGCAACCTCTGCCTCCCAGGCTCCTGCCTCAGCGTTCCAAGTAGCTGGAATTACAGGTGCCCCCTCCCACTCCTGGCTAATTTTTGTACTTTTAGTAGAGATGGAATTTCATCATGTTGGCCAGGGTGGTCTCCAACTCCTGACCTCGTGATCCACCTGCCTCAGCCTCCCAAAGTGCTCCCAGAGGCTCATTACAGGCATGAGCCACTGCACCCAGCCCAGGCTATTTTAACTTAGATATATCATATCACTTCTCTGAACCACACATTTCTTCATCTGCAAAACAGAGCCACAGTCCCTACCTGCAGGGTTGTGGTTGAGACCTAATGACACCTGAATACATGTGAAGCCCCAGTAAACTGCAATTACACAATAAATGACAGCTCTTGTTACTACTCCTCGTCTCATAGTGAGCTCTTCAAAGGCGAGGACATATTCAATTAATCTTTTTTTTTTTTTTTTTTTTTTTTGAGACGGAGTTTCGCTCTTGTTACCCAGGCTGGAGTGCAATGGCGCGATCTCGGCTCACCGCAACCTCCGC
>JAPYYA010005269.1:0-10940 GCA_028533165.1 Leontopithecus rosalia | reverse complement strand
GCTGAAACAGCTGTGCTGGAAACTCATGGCACTTTTCAGCCCAGGAATTTCCTGGTCTGTGTGTAGTAATAACTTGTTTGGAAATGCAGTGATCACTCACCCTCTCCGTTGTTCTTGCTGGGAATTGCACTCCAGAGCTGTTCCTATCCGGCCATCTTGAATCCTCTCCAAACTTAACATTTTAAAAATACAAAATAATATTCTTTACTTAATTTTTTTTATTTTTAATTTTTTTTAGACACAGGGTTCTGCTCTGTCACCCAGGCTGGAGTGCAGTGGCACAGTCATAGCTCACTGCAGCCTCAAACTCCTGGGCTTAAGGGATCCTTTTGCCTCACACTCAGGAGAAGCTGGAATTATAGGCCTGAGCCATGGTGTCCAGCATGCACTTAAATTTTGAATAAGTCAGACTAACCAATTAATATACTGCTGCATCTGAAAGAGTAATACAATAGAAGCTTTTTAAAGTAATTTTTTGTGGTGGGTAGACTCCTAAAATGACTCCCAAATGACCCCCACCCTTGTACAATCAATACCCTTCCCCTTGAGTGACAGTGACTTGCTCTAATCAGTTGACTTTCAGTTAATCAAAAGGGAGATTATCCTGGGCTGAACTAATCTCAGCAAGATAGCAGGGACTTCAGTCTTATAACCAGATGACATATAAAGGGAATCATAGCTGCACATTTGATTATTGGGCGCTGGGCAGGAATTTGTTAAAGAGCATGGATATGAATAAAAGTGGGAAATAAAGGTGTATCTGCTGTCTCTGTTCAAAAGCTCACCTGTAGCTATGAGGCAGAGATTTAGGGGAGTAGTGTGTACAGTCAAGAAGAAATAATACACAGCCTTTGACTCTGGCTTCTTCTAATTAGCATAATGCTTTTGGCCTTCATCCATAGTGTTGTTTATCAGGAGTTTTACAATTGTTAAGTAGTATATTACATTGTGTGGATATACCCAGTCTGTTTTTTTTTTTAAGACAGAGTTTTGCTCTTGTCACCTAGGCTATAGTGCAGTGGTGCAATCTCGGCTCACCACAACCTCCACCTCATGGGTTCAAGAGATTCTCCTGCCTCAGCTTCCTGAATAGCTGGGATGACAGCTGTGGCCACCACACCCAGTTATTTTGTATTTTTAATAGAGATGGGGTTTCTCCATGTTGGTCAAGCTGGTCTCGAACTCCTGACCTCAGGTGATCCGCCCACCTCAGCCTTCCAAAGTGCTGAGATTACAGGCATGAGCCACCATGCTCAGCCTTCCCAGTGTGTTTATCCATACACATTTATGGATATTTGGGAGTTCCTAGTTTTTAGCCATCATGAATAAAACTTCTGTGAGCATTCACATACACGTCTTTGTGTGAAAATGGGTTTTCATTTCTCTTGGGTATATATACGGGAGTGGAATTTCTAGGTTATGTGGCAAATACTGCATATATTTAAAATGATAAGAAACTTAAACTATTTTCCAAAATGCTTCTACCATACTTGATTTTTTAGAAAAGAGGAAACATGCCAGCAATTTTGATGTTATATATCCACAACCTAAGAGAATCTAATAATAGTGTCCTGGTCTGTCAGTGTAGGAATTGCCTAGGTAATACATGGGAGGTGTGGAGGGAGCAGGTGCACAGGAAACGTGCATTAGAAAGTTTTGCTTTTCCCGTCCCACCTCATTTCTGAGTCTGATACTACCTACTCCTCACAAATAGGTTGGTAGATTCATCTGCTGTTGGGCCCTTTTCTGCTCTAGTTACTGAACTCTCAGAGACTTCAGGAAGAACTTAAACTATTCCAGGAAAGTTTTGATGTTACTCTGTACTTACAGACTCCTGTGTGGCTGAACCTGTCACCCCAGCTGCCAACTCAACTTAGAGTTTATTAGCCTGGCATTGACTGGCACACTGTGATGGTGTCTGAGGCTCACTGCATGCTGTTAATGTGTCCTGGTTCATAAAGCTGGGCCTTCAGCATTGATTCCACTCTAAATCCCTTGCTCTGTTTTCCCACTGCTGCCCCTTTGGGGGATCTGGGGTCTGACATCATTTGCATTATTAGTCAACACCAAGAAATGCACCTGTGCACTAACCAGCTCACTTTTTCTTAGTGGGCAGATCGAGCCATAGCTCAATCCCTCAATTTATATTAAGCCTTTTATTTTAGTAAAACTGTTAAGTTATCTAGAAAATCATCAGTGGGAAAATTACTTCAAGGGAGGAAGAAGCTGTGAGGTGTTAAATATTTTTCTTTCTTTTTAAATGTAATTTGGATCTAAAGTAAGGCTGATTTTCCTTTTATTATTTGTCCAGAATATAACAGTAGGTTCTGTTGGCAGAAATTTATTAAGGGGCCTTGATATGAAATAACAGTGTATCTCGTATCTCTTCTCAACAGCTCACATGTAGCTACAAGGCAGAGATTTAGGGGAGTGGGATACACTGCCAATTGAGAAGAAGCAACATTGTCAGGGTCTCCAAGACACTTTGGAAGATGTAAAGAATTCCTTAAATTTTCTGGTAGAATTGTTGCAAAAGGCAGACATGCTTAAATGGTCATAACTAAAGGGAGCTTTAAATAATGTTTAAATAAGGTTTTTGTAAAACTGATGCAACATTCAATCACAACTCCAATGGTTCTCTAAAATTTGATTTATTCTGACCATATTATGCAGCAAAGAAACACTTGGCTATTTATTTAAATTTCTTCTGGCCTGTAGATAATCCTAGGAAATAATCTAGAAATATGTTTTATTGAAGTAATGCATGCAGTGCATATCAATTGCCAGCCAATAGTTGAGCTTCAACATAATGAATGAGTGTGGGGGCTGGCATTGATGATTCACAATTAACACAGTTGAATATCACTTCCCTGCTGAAACTCAGGTATAACCAAATACCACAATGAGCATCAATGGGGATCTGCATGCTCTGGTCAAGACTCTTCATGCTGAGTGTCTGTTTGCTATGATGATGAGAACAGTCTGGGAGGAGTGAATGGAGGGTTGGGGCATGAGGGAAGATGAGGCTCTCTAGTTATGACCCTTTGTGTGGAAGTTAGGAATAGGGCATAAGTGTTTCTGACTAATATTTAACTTAGCAGAGAAGATATCCATGTGAAACATACCTAAATACTCAAACGAGAGCATGTGACTAAGCAATAGCATGTGTGGCACAGAAAACCAATGCAACAGCAGTTTAGCAAAGTGAGAGTTCAGTGTAGGCTGGACTGGTTAGAACAGGTTTCTGGATGAAGGTAGGGATTGGTGAGAGCTTGGATTGGTGGAAAGAGACAGGGAGGACATCTCACATCAAGAAGTTATGCCGGTGGCTTTCAGGAGTGTTTGTGCAGAAAAGCCTGTAAGAATAGGGCACGCTAGTGTAATGAAATGCATGAAAGTGTGAAGGATCATGATATTTAGTTTGAGGAGTGCTAACTAGAGGTTCTGAAGATTTGAGAAGAAGCATAATGAAAGCTGTTCTTAGCCTGATCTTGGTATAGAGGATCAGTAAACCCCAAACACCTTACCATTCTATTACCTCTCCCTCAAGGAATGAGTCCCTTGATAAGAATTTCATGTAAAAATAGATTGTCAATTCAGTGCTGCTGCTGAACGGTAGTTTCTTTAAACACACAGAGTTTTATTTTGAGAATTTTTTTATTAGATAGATGAACTATTATTTAAATGAAAAAGGCACACAGTCCCATAAAACAATTACACATTTTGGTGATAACTTCAAAAGGAGAAATTAAAATGTTCTTAGGTTTTGAGCAAGCATTTCCACTTCTAGACTTTGCTGCATAAAGATCTGTGGTTGGGCTGGGTGCAATGACTCATGCCTGTAATCCCAGCACTTTGGGAGGCCGAGGCCAGTGGATCACCTAATCAGGAGTTTGAGACCAGCCTGACCAACATGGAGAAACTTCGTCCCTGTTAAAAATGCAAAATTAGCTGGGCATGGTGGCACATGCCTGTCATCCCAGCTACTCGGAAGGCTGAGGCAGGAGACTTGCTTGAAGCTGGGAGGCGGAGGTTGTGGTGAGCCAAGATCACACCATTGTACTCCAGCCTGGGCAACAAGAGTAAAACTCTGTCTCAAAATAAAAAAATAAAAAATAAATCTGTGGTCATCTAGGAGAAGCCTTGACCTGGTTCAGAGTATCAGAGCAATTTACAGTCGTGGAAGTGCTGCGATTTTATCCTGGGCTGTCATCATTTTGCAGTGGTCCATTCTCTAATTTTCAACCACTTATTACCAGACAATCTCTAAGTCATACACAACAAAATAATTCTGTTTCAGTGCTTAGAATTAGAATAAAAAAGCATAAGCAAAAATAGCACAAACATTTGAAAAACACTTCTTTTTTCCACCACTCCCTTCTTAGAACAGAAATATAAGCCCTGTGCTTTAAGAAAATGAATGGAAGAATTTTCTTTGAACTTCTTATTCTCCAGTTACATTTACTGCCTGATAGTGTTAATACCTTTGTGTAGTACCTTTCTTTAAAATATACTGGGAAATGATCTGTTCCAAGAAACTGTGTTTTTAAATTTAATTATAGTGAGCTATGATGATTTAAAAAATGGCCTTTTGAGTAAAGGACAACATGAACAAGTTATTTAAAAAGCGAGCAGTAAGAGAGGTCAGTAAATGCATCAAAAAGGTCCCCTCACTAATATTCAAAGACATGCAAATTGAATAATAAAACCCTTGTTGTTTGTCAAATTAATACTTTAACAATTATTATATGAATTTTATGGATAGGATTATGAAGCAACACACCTTTCCTGGCAACTAGTGTACATAATGGAAATTCTATAAATGTTCTTATGCTTTGGCCAAGCATCCTTTCCACTTCTCGACTTTGCTGCACAAAGACCTGTGGTCATCTAGAAGGTCTGACTTGGTTCAGAGGTAGGAGAGCAATGTAAAATGAAAATGCTGCAATTCTCTTCTGGGCTGTCATGTTTTTTGTACTGGTGCATTCATTAATTTTCAACCACATGTTACCAGACAACCTCTTAAGTCAAATGTATTTGTAGGGCTCTGGATTTGAAATGGAATCAGGCTTTCATCCTTGATGTGGCCACTTTCAACTTCTAAAGGACCTGTGAAGACCTAGACACAGAATAAAACACAGAAGATAAGAAAACCAACTTTGAAAGATAATTTATTGTCAAAATTACTACTGGGTCAATTGAGCAAAAACTTCAAAGAGCATTTTCATATTAACCAAAGCATCCCTCCTCAATTGAAACATATGAAGAACTTGTTCACCCCTGTCCTGACTCAGAGACCCAGAAATCTGGGCATTCATCATCACCATAGTCTGTGCATAATAGTTTTAAGCAGCTGAATTACTGTTCTCTACTCTTGAGTTTCCTCCATCTCTTCAGATACAGAAAGTTCTATAAAATATTCAAATGATCAAATCTTTAATTTATTCCCTATATCTGGCTCAAGACAGTGTCCTAATAACCGTATTCTAGAGAAAGTCAGATTTAGACTTGTGCTCATTATACTCATGCTCTTGGCATCATTTTAACCTCCTAGGAGACATGCTCACATAGCTCGCATTGATATGTGTATACATGTTTAACACTCTGTGCTGTGAGGGATGGGCTTAGATGTAGATATGCATAGATGATGAAGCAGATGGCTGTGGATATGGTACTGATGTAGATTCGGTACAGCTGTATAATTACATCTGTGTTTCACATATCTTGTATGCTGTATCTTGACTGTATCTGTGTTAATACTTAATTGAGTTATAAGGCATAAATATGTGGAACTCAACACAATACCTGGCACACTGCAATCAATCAGCGTGTGTGTGTGTGTGTGTCTGTGTGTGTGAGATAGAAATAGAACCTGCTAATATGCATAATAGTCAGGTTGGGTTGTTACAACAAAATACCATAGACTATGTGGCTTAAACAGCAGGCCTTTGTTTCTCACAGTTCTGGAGTCTGGGAAGTCCAAGGTCAAGATAAGTTTCTGGTGAGAGGACCCTCCTCTTTTGCAGCTCCTCATGGTTTACAAATCGCAGATTTCTTGCTGTATTCTCACATGGTATGGGAGGAAATGAGGGACGGAAGGAGAAGGTGAGCTTTCATTTCCTGAGGGCACTAATCCCATGAGGAGCGCTCCACCCCCATGACCTAATTACCTCCTAAAGCTGTCATCTCCAAATACCATCACACAGGGGATTAGGTCTTTAACATGTGAATTTTTGGGGTGGAGAATACAAGCATTCAGCTCATAACAAAAGTCTCAAGAATTTATATTCTATATATGAAATAGATTCATTAATAATCAGCAGAATTTTAAGTTTAAATGCCAATTTGCAATCTATTTTTATCTTTTCTAAGATTCTTTTTTTAGTTTTTAATTTTGAAACTTTCATATACAAAGGGACAATAATTTGAATAAATGTTCTCTGCTTTTTGAGATCTGGGTCATTATTTGAACTGTGACGATCACCCTATAATTGTATGTGTGCAGGGACAGCGCTTTATATTTTTAAAACAATTTTATATACAGTATTAGATTTTATTTTTCAATAAACACTCCGTGAGATAGAAAGAACATATATTTTGTTTTACAGGTTAGCTCCAGGGAGAGTCTCGGGTACCTTAGGTTGTGTGAGTAAAACACGGTGGTGGTAAATCATAAATAAACAGTCTTGTTTTCCCAAACACACATATGGGCATCCAGATAAAATGAAATCACATCACATGAGTTTAGGCAGTTCCTGACTTAAAACATTGCACTCATGAAAGACACACTCTCCTAAATGTCTCCACCATACTATGCTCTCTGTCCCCAGATGCCTGATCACTGAAGCTCAGACTCTCTTGCTTTGATTCCCTTAGGAAAAATTCCTGGTGTTTCAGAAAGAACCATTAAAGTACATTAGAAGTTAATCCTCCTTTTAAAATGTGACTGTTTTGTCCAGTTAGATGACCATTTTCTATTATGAAAATAATTGAGGCAAAATAACATTCAAGTGATTTTGCTTCTTTATTATACCATCATACTATTAGAGCTAGAGGATGTCACAATGCTGTAATCTTTAAGTAAGTGATTATTCTTTGAAGTTCAGAGACCCTTATATCTCAATCACTGATCACAACAACCCTTTTTAATGCAAAGGTCAGGCAACTAGTGCTCTCATATTACATATCTTATTCCAGGGTCACAGATGATGCTGGCAGTGGCAGAACCTAGATGTGGGTGCAGGGCTCTCCCTCTCAGTGTTAGTCTGTAAACATTGCACCACACTTCCTTGAGGAGATAGGCTAAACAGTTGTGGGTGGACTCATGAATTAACTAGCAGTGGCTTAAGACTTCACCCATTAATGGTATCCATCCCAACACCAACAAAGCTACAATTCCACAGATCCTTCCGAAAGAGTCTAACCTCCGGTGACATTCCACATTATCCTTCAACACTAAAATGAGATCTCTTTCTTCCATCATGTTCATACTGTGTCCCATTCCATCAAGACTTGAGAATAACCTATTACATATTTATCTCCCTAGCTACATACTCTGTGTTGGTACAGAGATATTGTAACCCCTGAAACCTTCCATCTCTGCATAACATTATGTCTTTATGAGTTGTGTGGTTTGAAATACCATATAATAGTGATTACTCTAGAAGAGACATGTTGAGATAAGAATCATTGTAAGGTGGCCGGGTGTGATGGCTCATGCCTGTAATCCCAGCACTTTGGAAGGCTGAGGCGGGTGGATCACTTGAGGTCAGGAGTTCAAGACCAGCTTGACCAATATGATGAAATCCAGTCTCTACTAAAAATACAAAAAACAAGCCAGGTGAAGTGGCAGGTGCCTGTAATCCCAGCTACTTCGGAGGCTGAGGGAGGAGAATCACTTGAACCTGGGAGGCAGAGGTTGTAGTGAGCCGAGGTGACACCACTGCATTCCAGCCTTGGCAACAAGAGCAAAACTCCATCTAAAAAAACAAAAAACAAAAAAAAAAGGAAAAGGGAAAAAGAAAAAAGAATCATTGTAAGGTTGAGTAAAAGTGGAGGAATAAATACAACTTTAGAAAGAAGAGGTATAAAGGGTATTTTTACTTAGCACTTACACCAGGGGAGAGAATACTAATCCAGGGTCTGGCACTCAGTAAGCACTCATGGATGTAAGCAGCAAATATCCCGTAGCTGGACTTATTGGGGCATAGCACATACGTAGAAAGCAATGTAACCTTAGCATCGGCATCAGTGCCCCTTCTTATTATCAAGACATTCTAATTAGCAATAATAGGGTGTTCATATTGTGAAGATGTTTTCATTATATCTGAATTTAAGCATCAGAGAGTATTACACAGTCAAGCTGTAGGAAAAGACTAAGTTTCTAACAGTATGTTTTCTATTACTCTGAACATTAGGAATATGCCATACTTTACAGAATGATGATACATTAAAAGGAAACTAATACACACACATGCGTGCACATGTACACACACACACACACACACACACACACACACACACACACACAATATTGAGGAAAAATTTCCAGATTGTCTACACTCCTTGGTGTAGTTTTATGGCCTTATGCATCATTTCATTAAAATTCTTCCTTCTCATTATTCTTAGCTCTTGACAATTGTTATGCTTAATTAACTCAATCAATTGTGGATTACTGCCAGTTATATTTGCAGAAACCATAGCAGCTTATTAACTCATAAACGTCAAAAGATAACAGAAACACTGGAGGACAAATCATTAAATGCATCTTTTAATTTCCAGCATCTAAATGGAAGTTAGCTCATGTTAGTTTGCCAGTTGTTTTCAATGTGCAGACACTGGAATAGCACCTTCCCTATGTCTAGGCTATGTGTGACCCATGAGGGAAAGTGATGAATCATGATCAAGCTGACCCTTTCGTTACCTTTAACGTAGTGTGCCAAACATGGATGTCTTCTCACATATTTCTGATGTTTTCTTACAAATGTTTAACTTTTATCGCAAATTAATGTGCAAAACCTAAAGATCTTTGAGGATACATTTATTTTCTTTCTTTCTTTTTTTGGTGGGGGAGTGTTGTTTGTTTTGTAAACCACTGTTTTGCTACAACCTAGGAAAGCATCTGGCACATAGTAGGTGTTTAATGGATGCGTGTTGGAAATATAAACAAATTGTCATTAGTCCTGTCTTTGAGAGGGTACTCACATTTTTCTGGGTTTCCAAACAAGTATCAGAAGATACTTACTGAAATTATATAATTATTATCCAATGAATAAAAATACTCATGCATATAAGTGATATGTCTCTGATGACTGGAGGAACACCAGGGTCCTTGGTCTTGCTCCAGTTTTAATAAAATGACACGATTACACGTGAAGTGGTTTTAAGGAGTGGAGAATTTAATGGTCAAGAAACAAGGAAGAGGCTCTCCTGTACAGAGACAGAGGGAGGGGGGCTCCAAGCCAAAAAAGGGAACCCCAAGTGTGGCAAAAAGCAGCCAGTTATATGAGGAGGCTGGAGGAGGCAGTGTCTGATTTGCAAAGAACCCAGGGGATTGGTTTGACCAGGTAGGTCATTCAAGTAGCTCTCAAGAAAACTGACCCTTCCACCCTACCCTTTTAATATGCAAATGCAGGGCACCATGATGTTCTACACCTGTGGGGATACGTGGGGGCCGCCATGTTTGCCAGGCACATGTGGGGATAAGAAGGTGGGAATCAATGTGTTTGGATGGACCCAGTTTCTAAGGGCTAGAATTTGCATTTCTGCTAAGCATAAACGTTTCTGGAGCTGCTTTAAAAGAAAAGGAAAACTTCCCAAGGACCCCTTTTCCTCTCTATCTTCCTAAGATAATTTTTTAGTAACCGCTATAACATTTGCCCCATGAGGAAATGTCACCATAATTGTTGTTAGGGGGTTTTGGGAAATAACTGTTTCTGGGGAACAGCAACCAGGGCTCCTCCTGGGGTCGACCTAAGGGTCCTTGGAAGAATGGCATGTCCATGCATAGTGTGGTTTGCAGCACCATTTGGAGTTTGACTGCTTCTAGGCAAGAGAAAATAATTCGAGATATGGTATTGAGTATACAAGGTGCAAATATTAATACAAGACATATAAGCAAGAAGGGGCTTAATAAAGGGGTTAACCAGTTCCATAAAGAAGACTGGAATTCATTAAAGAGGGATTGTAGCCATCTGGGGCCGAAGGCTGCCTTTTCCCTTAGTCTGTCAATAATTTTGATTCAATCTTTAAGTACCTGTAGATTTTCCTTTACTTTACTAGAGATGTTAATTCAGAAGCAGCACCTTTCATTTAAAAGTGCACAGGTACCTTCTACTTCAGCTGTAAGGACATTTGAGTCCCGTCTATTCTGTGCTGCTATTGAGGCTAAAGAGTCTATAGATTGCTGTTGTGCCTCTGGGCCCCTACAGTTGCCTTTCATCCTTGTTGCATCATAAGAGAGATATTAAGTATTGATTTTTTAAAGAAAGGGCTGCCCGCCAGAGAGAAAGGTCAGGTTACCCACAAAGGCAAGCCTATCAGACTTACAGCAGATCTCTCAGCAGAAACTCTACAAGCCAGAAGAGAGTGGGGGACAATATTCAACATCCTCAAGAAACAGAACCTTCAGCCCAGAATTTCATATCCAGCCAGACTAAGCTTCACAACTGAAGGAAAAATAAAATCTTTTATGAACAAGCAAGAACTCAGAGATTATATTACCACCAGGCCTGCTTTACAAGAGCTTCTGAAAGAAGCATTACACGTAGAAAGAAACAACCAGTATTAGCCTTTCTAAAAATATACCAAAAAGTAAAGAGCACCAACATAAAGAAGAATTTACGTCAACGAATGGATAAGACAGCCAGTTAACAACAAATGGCAGTAACTCTAAATTTAAATCAACTAAATCCCCCATTCAAAAGACATAGCCCAAACCC
>JAPYYA010005268.1:0-10940 GCA_028533165.1 Leontopithecus rosalia | reverse complement strand
TGCCCATCGATGATAGACTGGACTGGGAAAATGTGGCACATATACACCATGGAATATTATGCAGCAATAAAAAACGATGAGTTCGTGTCCTTTGTAGGGACATGGATGAATCTGGAGAACATCATTCTCAGCAAATTGACACAAGAACAGAAAAGGAAACACCATATATACTCACTCATAGGCGGGTGATGAACAATGGAAACACATGGACATAGGGAAGGGAGCACCACACACTGAGGTCTATTGGGGGAAATAGGGGAGGGACAGTGGGGGGAGGAGCAGGGGAGGGATGGCATGGGGAGAAATGCCAAATATGGGTGAGGGGGCAGAAGGCAGCAAAACACACTGCCACGTGTGTAGCTATGCAACTATCTTGCATGTTCTGCACATGTACCCCAAAACCTAAAATGCAATAAAAATTTAAAAAAAAAAGAGTAGTGAATTAAAGGGCAGATTTCCCCAGAGACTTCATTGTAAATTCCATATTGAGAGGGAGGGCTCTGTGAAAAAGATTTTTTTAAAAAAAATACTGTTTTTGCACGTTATGAGAAAAAATACACAGGTTGGACCTAAGTTGTATTTTTGTTCCTTTGCTCTATATTTGCCTCATTTGCTATTTACTCACCTACATGCTTATTTGGAAAAGTAAATTAAATCTGTTTCTTTTTTACTTAAGGAAAATAAACACTTTTAGTTACTAGGCCTAAAGTCAAAGCCAAGGTGTCATACTGACTGTGTTTTCCTCCTAAGACAAAAAAAATTGCAGAGAAACAGGTGAAGACCAAAGCGTCTCTAGGACTTTGTGCATTTTCATGAGAGAGGCTTCTCTGCCCTGAAATTCTATTTATATCTACTCAGTTTTAAATTATTACACAATTTTTTTAAAGCAACAAGTTTTTTAAAACCTGGTTTGTTTGCTTTTTTAAGCTCGAAATCAAGCTTGTCTAACCCACGGGCCGTGAGTCACATGCAGCCCAGGATGACTTTAAATGCAGCCCAACACAAATTTGTAAACTTTCTTAAAACTTTATGAGATTGTTTTAGGATTTTTCTTTTAGTTTATTAGCTATCATATGTGTTAGTGTATTTTATGTGTGGCCCAAGACAAGTCTTCTTCCAATGTGGCCCAGGGAAGCGAAACAATTGGACACTCCTGCTCTGGATGCTACATAGAACTTTCAGTATTCTGCTTATACATCTAGTAGGTGTTAATAAGCACATTAGAAGAGGGTTTATTTTCACTGTGGCAAAATACATAACATAATATTAACCATTTCAATATTTTTAAGTGTTATAACTCAGTGGCATTAGGTATGTTCACAATGTTTTATGACCACCACCACTACCATTTCCAGAACGTTGTCATCATCCTAAACAGAATCTCTGTAGCCCTTCAGCAACTTTCCATCCTCTCCTCCCTCCAGCCTCTAGTAACCTCTACCCTACTTTTTATTTCTGTGAATATGTCTATTCTAGTTACCTCATGTAAACGAAATTACACAATATTTGTTCTTTTGTGTATGGTTTACTTAATATCCAACAAGGTTTTAAGGTTCATCCATACTGTAGCATGTATCCGAATTTCACCCTTTTTAAGGTTGAATACTATTCTACTGAAACCTCAATTACTATTCAACCTATTTTAATTCAATAGTCTACATTCCTTTAAATAATCTGTTTCATTTATAACTTAAATTTCCTTAAATATTTAACATGAATTCATTGTAATTATCATTTTTTGGAAATCTTTCAAATATTTATCCTAATAAAACATTTACTGGTTTTTAAGCTAATCCAGCAAATCTAATAAAATAAGCTCAACTATAAATTAAATCTCAAGTTGTTTTTAACATTACACAAATTTAATAAAAAATTGTCATGTCTTTCAACCTAAAATCACAATATAAAATCAATTAATTAAAATTTTGAATTGGTTTTACTGGGTGAATCCATCAAATCTAATACAATCCATCTGATTATCTTGAGAACTAAAAAGATTTATATACGAAGTAGACACAGATCATCCCAATGATTACAAAATCCTAACCTGTATTTTCTTAAGCTTTCTATATGTTCAGGAATTTTCCCCTGGGAAACAGGACTCAAATTCTAAGGAGATTCTATAGCTTACCACTAATGAATGTAAAGAGCTTTTCTTTAGTAGTTGTTGGAACAAGAGAAAATCTCATTCCATACCTTTCGAATTTAACTAATCTAGCAGGCCACAATTACAGGACTCAAAGGACATTAGATTTGAATACACAGAAGACTTTACTCCTACTAAGAGTCTTATTTTGATTGATTTAATGCTTGCTAGTCCTTTAAAACAATTTAACATCTTTTTATACGGCTTGACAGACACTTTGTTAACATTCCATTTGCTTCTTTTAATCATATTGCCTGATGGAATCCTTTACTCCTTCCATATTTTAGGTAGGTTCTAACTCCTGTGATTGAAATATTTGATCAGCTGTATTTCTCTCATATCTTTTCTTGTTCTGAGGTCACTGAACTGTTCATACTCAAAAGCATTTATAGTCCAGATGCAACAAATTATTGTTTAATTTTAGACTTATAAGTCCCTTAAACAACCTGCAAACATGAATTCACTTTATGATTAATATTATTCTTGAGTCTTTCAAATATTGTTCTAATTTTAAAAAGCATAAACAAGCTTAAATAGCTAATTTTTTACTTATTAATTGATTCACTAATTCAGGAAGCAATTATTGAGAGACTACTAAGAATTAGACCACATGAATATAGAGATGAATAAAATTTGATCTCCCAGGAGATCTTATGTTCTAATAAGTGACTGAGGTGGGCAAATAGTTACAGAAGTGAGAAATGCAGATAATGGTCTATATAAAGTGAAACAGATACAGAAAATATAAGCAGAGGCTGTGTCTCAAGTTATACACAGAGACTGCTCAGAACATATAGTGTGGTCTCAGACAGAGCATATAGTGGCTCCTCAGAGCATATAGTATGGTATTATGTGAAAAATACCACATCATCAGGAAGAGAACAAAGCAAAGACATTTGAGATACCAGAGAAAGTATGTCCTAAGCCACAAAAGCTTAGAAACACCATAAAATGTAGAAATATCTGTGGAAAATCTGGATCAATCGGGAAGTCATAAGTTGCTGGATATGTTCATTTCACAAAATGAATGGTGGATCTGTCCTTGAGGGACCTTGGATTCTGTTTACGCTAGTGGTTTTTCAACCTATTTCATACTTGGCATTCATAGAGAATACCTCTTTTTAAATTTTATTTTTTTAGAGACAGGGTCTCTCCCTGTCACCCATGCTGGAGTGCAGTGGCACAATCATAGCTCATTGCAGCCTCAAACTCCTGAGCCCAAGTGATTCTCCCACCTCAGCCTCCCAAAGCACTGGGATTACAGGCACTGGCTGGTGAATGCCAACATTTATAGGCATTCAGTGCTAAATAAACTAGCCATCTCCCACCAAGGAATGTCTGGCCCAGAAAGCTAGCTACCCCAAGCCTCACTCAATGAATACACACAGACACACACACACACACCAGTGAATGAGGCAATTGATAGCTTGTCATATCTGTACCTACTCAGGTCACACCATTGCAGATGCTCTGCTAGATGGTGTGGAGCACTGAATGGATTAAATCTTGGGAATGATATGATCAAATTCAATTTTCTTTGAACAGTAATTCATAGAAAGGGAAAAGGATTTATAAAAGAGATCTCAGTGAGAAAATGTCATTTCAGTGGAGATTGTCCTAGGAAAGAAACAAAAGTAATAGGAGCTATAAAAAAAAAAGTATTTTAGAAGGGAAATGTCAAAAATTGTGAAAGTAGTAAAAAGGAGTTATAGAGAGACTTCAGTTCCAGCAAGCATTTGTTACTTGATTTGCAGAGCAAAGTAAAACATTCACTAGACTTAAATAAGAATGATAAAATATATTGGGGAAAAACTGGATAACTAAGCAAAAAATGCGTTACATAGGAAAAGAATTTGTCTAAAACTATTTAGTCAAATTCTCAGGATTGTTTTAAGCCTCATACCTTTTGGACCATGATTTTTTTCTTTCAGCCATTCTATTCTGCTTCATTTACTCCAAAGAGTTTAGAAATTCATTATTCCATTATGTAAATATTATATACTATAAGAAAAATTTTAAATGGGAAGAAATTGTCAGCACTGAGTATGACAAATATCTAGTTCCAAAGATCTTGATTCATAGTAGGAACAAAAGTCAGAAGCACAGTCAAATAAAAATGTTAAATAACTCCAAAAATAGAAAAGGTAGGTGTTTTCAAGATTTTTTTCCAATCTTGTTTTCTCCTGAATAAAAGATTCCTCCAAATAAGCCCAGCAATACTAACACAAAGTCCTCAGTCACCAGTGAATCTAGGCAGACAGTAATTTAAAAATTACAAAAACTTTGAAAGGGGCTTCAGTAAGGCCAAAGCAACCACTCCATCCAATTATTGAGCTCTTGACTATGATTAATGAAGGATTAAGGGCATTACTACAGAGAAAGACAGCACAATGTGTGTGTGTCTTTAAAACAGTTGAATAACTCTTAAAATAAGAGAAAATGTGCTATTAAAGATACTGATAAAGCCTTGTGTGGTGATATTCATCTGTAATCCCAGCAGTTTGGGAGGCCAAGGTGGGAAGATCTCTTGAGGCCAAAAGTTTGGGACCAACCTGGGCAACATGGTGAGACCCTGTCTCTAAAAAAAGAGAAGGAAAGAAAAATAGCAGGGTATGCTAGTGCCTGCTGCTTGGGAGGCTGAGATGGGAGGATTGCTTGAGCCCAGGAGGTTCAGGCTGCAGTGAGCCATGATGGTGCCACTGCACTCGAACCTGGACAACAAAACAAGACCCTGTCTCTTAAAAAAGAACATTACAGACTAAAGTAAGAAAAAATACTTACTTTTTCCAAATGTGAGAAAATCAACACTAAAAATTGTATATATTTTAGGGGAGGGCTGGGATGGTGAGAGCTGGTGTGTTATAGACATCTTTATAAGTATACAACTCCTGCAACAAAAAGCAATGACAGAAGCTGCAGCAGCAGTAAATGCATCCCTATAGGGATTCAGCAGCCTGGTTCCCTGACTCAAGAATCAAAAACAAAATTCTAAAGCAAGCACAGTCCTCACAGAATAACCAGAATAAGCATATCACTGCATCTAAAGGAATAACACTGAAAACAACTGGGAAAAGCCACTTTGGGTACCTTACTCAAAGGAGATATTATTTTCCAAGACTCTCTTGGTGTGACTTGAAATAATACCACAGGAGAGAGATTTTCCCTCATGGTTTGCTACTGGGGAAAAAGGGGGCAGACAATAAAAGTAAAGCCAGTCAAAAGCTAAAGGAAAGATAAGCAGGATTGTCCTAAGCACCAGGTGCTAACCTGCCCATGGACTATTCAGCAGCAGCCCTGGAGAGAAAGAAAAACAGCACTTCCACATGACAGTCAAATCCACAAATTCTGCCTCCACTGAGTTTTCGGTTTTTTTTTTTCCCTAAGAGACATTGTTATACAGACAAGCTTCCTTTCCGTAATAAGGACAAGTCATAGAAGATAAAATAAAATCATTAGTCCTTAAAATGTGGCACACTAATCAATTTTCCCTTCCAAACTTGCTGCTCTTTTTAAATGAGGAAATCCAACCAAATACACGTTCGTGCAAGTTCCACAAAGACACAACACTGTTTAGGGGATAGAAAGGAGAGAATGTTAGAATTCTTACAAATCATTATGCAAACCTACACTAGACATAGCTTTTGAAATTTTGGAAATAACAATCAATGGGAGCATATTGTCAAAACAAGATAAATGTTTAAATAAGTCGGTAACAACTTGCTGATTACTGTATGCTTTCTGTGTGCTGGCACTCCATGGCCATTATCTTGTGTAAAATAATGACACCCTGTGAGGCAGCCATTGTCCTCATTTTACAGATGAGTAAACTACGATTTTTTGTTTGTCACATAGCATATAAGAACTGCAACTAATACTTAATCCAGATATTTTGGGTGCCAAAGTCCAAATACATTCCAAAATGCAGTAATGCCTTTCCTTCCAGAATTTTGTTAACAATAAATAGGTGAAAACAATCAATAGGTTAAAAGAGAAAGAGAGAAACATTAGTCACTCAATAGATTAAAACTGGAATATTCATATTTAAATATATTAGTGATAACATAAAGTACTAGCACAATACAGAAAAACTAGCCCACTAAAATTTGAGTGGATATGAGGAGGCACACGTAATAGAACTCAATAATCTCTCAATAATTACACTCAATAATCTCTCAAATCAATTGTCTCAGCACAGAATATTCAATATGTGAAACTTACCACTAGAATAACAGAATTTCAGAATACAATTCAAATACCAAAAAATTCTAAAAACAAAAAAAGTTAAAAAACAAAACCGTGTTTAATTTTAATAGCTACAAAATTACATATGGCTATCCAATGAAATTATTAAATAGAAGAACATACCATTGTTAAAATATGACTTGATACAATATAAGAGAATATGACACAATGTTGTGGGTATGATTTTTTAAAAACTAAATATGTAACCACCACTATTTTCCAACCAGACTTAAGACTTCTTCCTCATGGTAGTGGCTTGCAGAAGAACTCCACCATCTCAGTGATTTCGTAGCCACATCAAGCACAAGCACAGGGACTGATTCTGAAGTCAGGGTTGATGTGGTGGTGTGGGCTGTGAGGAGTAGGAGTAGATATCCACTTCATTTCCCATCATTCCTGTTAGCATCCACTGAGCTGTGTAAGGGACCCACACCCACTGGGGTCTCAGTTGTCAAGCATGTCTTGCTCTTAGCTGTCAGCACTCCACATGTGAATTACAGTGAAGCCTGGGACTCAATCCCAACTTCCTGAGCATTAGAACTGCTATTTCACATCTCTTCCATAATCTCACAAATGTCTATATTGTCAACCCTAACTCAGAAGCATATACAGAAGAAAATTCCAGGACACCTAATTCTAGCTTAGATAAATTAATGTCATACAAAATCACTATAATTTTTAATAACAAAAATGAAGGCTGGAATGATGGAAGATGGTGGGGTAGGAGCAGCTCAGGATTGCAGCTCTCAGTGAAGGCGCAGATGGTGAGTCCAGGCCGCATTTCCAGACGAATATTTGTTACCCACAGAACAGGGAAATTCCCAGGTGTAGGAGAGACATGGGACGCCACGCAGCTGTTTTGGCTGGCGCTGCCGTTTCGGCCGGCGTCACAGCACAGCGACATTCCGCACAAGGTGCACTGGCCTGGGTGCCCAGTTAAACCGGCAATCTGAGATTCGGGAGGGCAGATTAGCATATCCATCTGATTGAATGGGACTTGGACACTGAGCCAGATCAGGAGATTTCCGGGAGGTGACATTTGATCCAGTGCAGTGGGTCGCTGAACGGGAAATCACACAGATCCCAGTGCCCTAACAGCAGGAGATTGAAATACCTGGGAAAGAGTCAATCTTTCAACTTAGGGAAAAAAAAAAAAGAAAAAGGGCTCTAAGGCAGCAAGCCAGGTGATCAGGCTCGGCAGGTCCCACACCCACAGGGACAAGCAGGGTGGCGATTTGATATGCCCAAGGTTGAGAGTTTCACTGCAGACACAGCTGAGCCCGGGATGGTGCAGCTCAGTGGGGGAAGGGCGTCTGCCATTGCCGAGGCATTCCGCCCCTACGGAGCTATACTCCCATTGCTGACACAGCCTGCCATTGCCGAGGCAACCTGCCATAACAGAGAGACTCCGCCAATACAGAGGCAACAGAGCAGAGCCCACAACAGCAGGGCGGAGCTCATGGCAATAGGAGGAAGCCCACAGCAACAGGGCAGAGCCCAGGACAGCAGGGCGAAGCCCAGGACAGCAAGGCAGAGCCCACAGCAGCAGGGCGGAGGCTCGGCTGGCAAATAGTGACTAGACTGCCTCCTAGCTGGGCAGGACAGTGCAACGGATACTCAAAAAGAAAATGCTAACTCCCCGAAACAGAGCACCTGAGGAAAAAAAGGGGTTTTATGAGTTCTGCTGCAGCAGACCTAAACATCCCAGCCTAACAGCCCTAAATGAACAAAGGAGCTCACAGCTCAGCACCTGAGCTCCAATAAAGTACAGACCGTCTCCTCAAGCAGCTCCCTGACCCCTGTATATCCAAAGAGTCACCTCAAAAAGGACTGATCAGACTGACATTTGGTGGGCATCCTTCTGGGACAAAGACAGCAGAAGAAGAAACTGGTAGCAACCCTCACTGTTCTACAGCTGCTACAGGTGTACCGCAGACAAGCAGGGCCTGGAGTGGGCCTCAGTAGTCATACAGCTGAGGGGCCAGACAGTTAGAAGGAAAACTAAGCAACAGAAATACTTCATCATCAACAACCTGGGCGTCCACTCAGAGACCCAGTCAAAAAGTTAGCAACTACTCAGACGACAGGTGGATACACCCACAAAGATGGGAAGAAACCAGCGCAAAAATGAGGAAGACACCCAAAACCAAAACACCTCGCTTCCTACAAAAGACCAAAACTCCTCACCAGCAAGGGAACAAAGCTGGATGGAGAATGAGGGTGATGAAATGACGGAATCAGACTTCAGAAGGTGGATAATGAGAAACTTCCATGAGCTAAAAGAACATGTTCTAAATCAATGCAAAGAAACTAAGAACCATGAAAAAAATTTGAAAAAAGATTTGAGGAAATAACAAGAATGGACAACTTAGAAATATAAATGAATTGAACGAGCTGAAAAACACAACACAAGAACTTCGCAAAGCATGCACAAATTTCAACAGCCGAATTGACCAAGCAGAAGAAAAAATATCAGAAGTTGAATATCAACTCAATGAAATAAAATGAGAAACCAAGATTAGAGAAAAAAAGTGCAAAAAGGAATGAACAAAGTCTCCAAGAAATGTGGGACTCTGTGAAGAGACCTAACCTATGTTTGATAGGTGTACCTGAATGTGACGAAGAGAATGAATTCAAGCTGGAAAATACTCTTCAGGATATTATCCAGGAGAATTTCCCCAACCTAGCAAGGCAGGCCAATACTCAAGTCCAGGAAATACAGAGAACACCACAAAGATATTCCACAAGAAGAGCAACCCCAAGGCACATAATTGTCAGATTCACCAGGGTTGAAATGAAGGAGAAAATCCTAAGGGCAGCCAGAGAGAAAGGTCGGGTCACCCACAAAGGGAAGCCCATCAGACTCATAGCAGATCTCTCAGCAGAAACCCTACAAGCCAGAAGAGAGTGTGGACCAATATTCAACATCCTTAAAGAAAAGAACTTTCAACCCGGAATTTCATATCCAGCCAAACTGAGTTTCACAAGTGAAGGAAAAATAAAATCCTTTGCAAATAAGCAAGTACTCAGAGATTTTGTCACCACCAGGCCTGCTTTACAAGAGTTCCTGAAAGAGGCACTACACGTAGAAAGTGCCATTCCAAAAACATACCGAATGCTAAAGAGCATCAACAAATAAAGAATCTGCATCAACTAACAGGCAAAACAGCCGGCTAGCATTGAAATGGCAGGACCAGCCATTCCAAAAACATACCGAATGCTAAAGAGCATCAACAAATGAAGAATCTGCATCAACTAACAGGCAAAACAGCCGGCTAGCATTAAAATGGCAGTATCAAATTCATACCTAACAATATTAACCCTAAATGTAAATGGGCTAAATGCCCATTTACCAATCAAAAGACACAGACTGGCAAATTGGATAAAAAGCCAAAACCCATCAGTGTGCTGTATCCAAGAAACCCATCTCACATGCAAGGATACACAAAGGCTCAAAATAAAGGGATGGAGGAAGATTTACCAAGCAAATGGAGAGCAAAAAAAGTAGGAGTTGCAATTCTCATCTCTGATAAAGTAGACTTTAAAGCAACAAAGATCAAAAGAGACAAAGAAGGTCATTACATAATGGTAAAAGGATTGATACAACAAGAAGAGCTCACGATCCTAAATATATATGGACCCAATACAGGAGCACCCAGATATATAAGGCAAGTTCTTAATGACCTACAAAGAGACTTAGACTCCCACACAATAATAGTGGGAGACGTTAACACTCCACTGTCAGTATTAGACAGAACAACCAGACAGAAAATTAACAAGGATATCCAGGGCTTGAACTCAGACCCGGAACAAGCAAACCTGATAGACATTTACAGAACTCTCCACACTAAATTCACAGAATATACATTCTTCTCAGAACACATCACACCTACTCTAAAATTGACCACATAATTGGAAGTAAAGCACTCCTCAGCAAATGCAAAGCAACTGAAATCATAACAAACAGTCTCTCAGACCATAGTGCAATCTAGTTAGAACTCAGAATTCAGAAACTAACTCAGAACCGCACAGCTTCATGGAAACTGAACAACTGGCTCATGAATGTTGACTGCTTAAAGAATGACAAGAAGGCAGAAATAAAGAAGTTCTTTGAAACGAACGATAATGAGGACACAACATACCAGAATCTCTGGAACACATTTAAAGCAGTCTCTAGAGGAAAACATATATCAATAAGTGCCCATATGAGAAGAGTGGAGAGATCCAAAATTGACACCCTATCATCAAAATTGAAAGAGCTAGACGAGCAAGATCAAAAGACCTCAAAAACTAGCAGAAGACAAGAAATAACTAAGATCAGAGCAGAACTGAAGGAGATAGAGACATGGAAAACCCTTCAAAAATCAATAAATCCAAGAGCTGGTTTTTTTGAAAAGATCAACAAAATAGAACACTAGCCAGACTGTTAAAAAAGAAAAGAGAGAACAACCAAATAGATACAATAAAAAATGATAAAGGGGAAATCACCACAGATTCCACAGAAATTCAAACCATCATCAGAGAATATTACAAACAACTCTATGCACATAAA
>JAPYYA010005267.1:0-10942 GCA_028533165.1 Leontopithecus rosalia | reverse complement strand
TCCTCCCTCCCTTCCTCCTTCCCTCCCTTCCTGCCTTCCTCCCTTCCTCCCCTCCCCCTCCAAAAAAAAACCAGCAAGACTCTGCCTCCAAAAAAAAAAAAAAAAGCACCACTTTCACCCAGGCGCTGTGGCCAACACCTATAATCCCAGCACTTTGGGAGGCGGATGGATCACAGGTTCGGGAGTTCAAGAGCAGCCTGGCCAACATGGTGAAACCCTGTCTCTACTAAAAATACAGGAATTAGCTGGGCACAATGGCAGGGGCCTGTAATCCCAGTTACTCAGGAAGCTAAGGCAGGAGAATTGCTTGAAACCGGGCAGCACAGGTTGCAGTGAGCAGAGATTGCTCCATTGTACTCCAGCCTGGGTGACAGAGTAAGACTCTGTCTCAAAAATAAATAAATTGGCCGGGCGCGGTGGCTCAAGCCTGTAATCACAGCACTTTGGGAGGCCGAGGCGGGTGGATCACGAGGTCAAGAGATCGAGACCATCCTGGTCAACATGGTGAAACGCTATCTCTACTAAAAATACAAAAAAATGAGCTGGGCATGGTGGCTCATACCTGTAATCCCAGTTACTCGGGAGGCTGAGGCAGGAGAATTGCTTGAATCCAGGAGGCGGAGGTTGTGGTGAGCTGAGACCGCGCCATTGCACTCCAGCCTGGGTAACAAGAGCAAAACTCCGTCTCAAAAAAAAAAATTAATTAATTAATTAATTAATTTAAAAAGAGAAACCTGCAAAATAACCTCCATTCCTCACTTTACCTCACACCCCACATCCAATCAATCACAAAGTTCAATCTTCGACAAAAATTATATATTAAGCACCTACTATGTGCCAGGTATTGTTCTTGGCACTAGAGATAAAGCCTGCTTGCATTAGCTTACATTATAAGGAAATTTACTGTTTCCTTTATTGATTAATATTTATTTAGTTTCCTTAGTTTATTATTTAATTAATAAATGTGGAGATAGGTTGGTTTTAAGGTTGGGCCGATAGTTTCACAATATCAGACCACTGCACTGAACTGGTATCTTTATGATTCTCTTTGTATTAGACCCTCAAGGTTTTAAATTGGCTCTAGGCATCATATCTTCAAAGGACATTTCCAAAGGCAGAAAGCAAAGGGAGAGAGGTTAAAAAAAAGGGATTTCCTCAAGGGGGTAATCTCTTTTTATCAGAGAGGAAATCCATTACCAGAAACTCCCCAACTGACTTGCCTCTTTATGTCCCATTGGTCAGAATCAGGTCCAATCGTGAAGGAAACTGAGAAAGCAAGTATCTGGCAAAAGGGAAAAAAGGTTGCATTGATTTGTCCCCTGGGACTGAGCACACGAATACCCTTTAAACAGTGGCAGGTAAAGGATGTTCTTTCAGCAATGAAGAATGGAAGAAGGTAGCTTCTCCAAGGGCAACCAACATTGACTTCCACAAAAAAGAGATATGGAGTTTACATAAAGGAAGAAACTTTCAACAAGTAAATAAATGTGCAAACAAGGTAATTTCAGATTCCGTAAGAGCTGTGAAATAATAGAGTGGTGTGATAAAATGTAGTGGGCATATTTTGAAGGTAAATTGACAACATTTAATTAATGGTACTGAATGTATGAGAAAAAGATGATTCCAAGTTAATAATGAGTGCCATTCATAAATGAGACTCGGGAAAAATAAAGGGTCTAAGGTCATACCACTATTAACTGACAAAACTAGAATTGAATCTAGTCCTATCTGACACCACCAAAGTCAATTTTCTATTCCCCCCTCCTTTTTTTTTTTGAGACAGAGTCTTATTCTGTCACCCAGGCTGGAGTGCAGTGGCATGATATCTGCTCACTGCAACCTCCACCTCCTGGGCTCAAGTGATTCTCATGCCTCGGCTTCCCAAGTAGCTGGGATTACAGATGCGTGCCACCAGGCACAACTAATTTCTGTATTTTTAGTAGACAGAATTTCACCACGTTGGTCAGGCTGATCTCTAACTACTGGCCTCAAGTGATCTGAGGGCCTTGGCCTCCCAAAGTGCTGGGATTATAGGCCTGTATGTGGCCACACACACATACAGGCCTATAATCCCACCCAAAGTTAATTTTCTTTCCCCAATACCATCTATCTGTGGAAAAGCAGAACCCAAAATGTCTTATGTAAATTTGTAACACTGGGATAAATAAGAATGGAGGTCAAATAATTTTTAACACTTGGTAAATTGTTGCCATTTGGTAGTTTGTTTTTACTTGCAGAGTTAGTGAAATGAACAAAATATTTTGTGAACTTCTGTGTCTAAACCACAATATGGAAACTGTCAAAAAAAACAGTAGCAAATGGTGATGATATTATGTAGGAAAGATAAGAGGGGTTTCCCACTACACTAAAGACTCAAAGCAAACAGTTACAGGCCTGAAAAAGTACAACAAAAGAAAGACTTATATAATCAATTAAAATGTGCAGACAGACTAGGCACAGTGACCTATACTGCAATCTCAGCACTTTGGGAGGCCAAGGTGGGATCAACTAAGCCCAGGAGTTCAAGATTAGCATGGGTAACATAATGAGACCCCACCTCTTCAAAAAATTAACCAGGCACATTGGTGCTTACCTGTAGTTCCAGCTACTGAAGAGGCTGAGGTGAGAGCATCGTTTGAGCCTGGGAAATGGAGGCTGCAGTGAGCCATGATCATGCCACTGTAGTCCAGCCTAGGCAACAGAGTGAGACCCTGTCTTGGGGGAGGAAAAAAATGTCAAGACAGTAAATACTACTGTGCTTATGTTCCAGACATAGATAACTACTATTTACTCAATTGTGTGTGCATGTGTGTACATACCTACACACACACATATACACGCACACACACACAAATATCAAAACAAATAGAGGCCCGGCGTGGTGGCTCATGCCTGTAATCCCAGAACTTTGGGAGGCTAAGGTGGGCGGATCACTTGAGGTCAGAAGTTCAAGACCAGCCATCTGTCTATGGTGACAGCCATCTGTACTAAAAACATAAAAAATTAACTGGGTGCAGTGGAGTGCACCTGTTGTCCCAGTTACTCATGAGGCTGAGGCAGGAGAATCACTTCAACCTAGGAGGCAGAGGTTGCAGTGAGTCGAGATTGCTCCACTGCACTCCAGCCTAGGTGACAGAACAAGACTCTGACTTAAAAAAAAAGACCTATGTAGGTTAACCACAGATTTTTTTTTTTTTTGAGACAGATTCTCACTCTGTCACCCAGGGTGGAGTGTAATGGTGCGATCTCGGCTCACTGCAACCTCCGCCTCCTGGGTTCAAGCAATTCTCTTGCCTCAGCCTCCTGAGTAGCCGGGATTACAGGCACGTGCCACCGCACCCAGCTAATTTTTGTATTTTTAGTAGAGACG
The DNA here is from genome assembly GCA_028533165.1 of Leontopithecus rosalia. Taxonomy (NCBI): domain Eukaryota; kingdom Metazoa; phylum Chordata; class Mammalia; order Primates; family Cebidae; genus Leontopithecus; species Leontopithecus rosalia. The sequence continues at coordinate 7,572 of JAPYYA010005267.1, read as the reverse complement.
GGGTTTCAACATCTTGGCCAGGCTGGTCTTGAACTCCTGACCTCGTGATCCACCCGCCTCAGGCTCCCAAAGTGCTGGGATTACAGGCATGAGCCACCGTGCCCGGCCAACCACAGATTTTTTTTAAAGTCATACTTTCCTTTCAGGTACTAAAGAGGAGGCAGGCCAGGCATGGTGGCTTACTCCTGTAATCTTGGCACTTTGGGAGATGAAGCAGGCATATCACTTGAGGCAGGAGTTCAAGACCAGCCTGGGCAACATGGCAAAACCCCATTTCTACTAAAGATATAAAAATTAGCTAGATGTTGTGGCGCATGCCTATAATCCCAGCGACTTGGGAGGCTGAGGCACAAGAATTGTTTGAACTTAGGAGGCAGAGGTTTCAGTGAACTGAAATTGTGCCATTGTACTCTAGCCTGGGCAACACAGCAAGACTGTCTGAAAAAAAGAAAAGAAGAGGCAAAATAAAGTTATCATTATTCAATATTTGGGTGTGGTGGCTCACACCTATAATCCCAGCACTTTGAGAGGCCAAGGCAGGTGGATTGCTTGAGTCCAGGAGTTTGAGTCCATGGGCAACATGGAGAAACCCCATCAGTACAAAAATAAATAAATAAATAAACTAGCCGGGTGTGGTGGCAATGCCTATTGTCCCAGCTACTTGGGAGGCTGAAATGGGAAGATCCCTTAAGTTGGGGAGGTGGAGCTGTAGTGAGTTGAGCCACACTCACTCCAGCCTGGGCAACAGAGTGAGACCCTGTTTCAGAAAAAAAAAAGAGAGAGAAACAGAAGTATAGGGGAGCCAGGATGACACAATTTTAAAATCAATTCCATCTTAAAACTAGCAAGGTACATTGCTTACCAGCCATCATCCATGGTCAAAAGATGTCTACAGCTAAGGAGGTAGCTTTTTTTTTTTTGAGACAGAGTTTTGCTCTTGTCACCCAGGCTGGAATACAGTGGTGCAATCTTGGCTCACTGCAACCTCTGCCTCCCAGGCTCAAGTGATTCTCCTGCCTCAGCCTCCTGAGTAGCTGGGAATATAAGTGCCTGCCACCAAACCTGATTAATTTCTGTATTTTCAGTAGAGACAGAGTTTCACCATGTTGGCCAGGCTGGTCTTGAACTCCTGACCTCAGGTGATCCATCCGCCTTGGCCTCCGAAAGTGCTGGGATTACAAGTGTGAGCCACTGGGTCCCGCAGAAAGCAGCTTAATAATGCCTGCAAGGAGAGTTCGAGACCAGGCTGGGAAACACGGCTGTCCTCTATAAAAATACAAAAATTAGCTGTGCACCTGTAGTCCAAGCTACTTGAGAGGCTGAGGTAGGAGGACAGCTTCAGCCAGGAGGTCAAGGCTGCAATGAGCTGTGATCACACCACTGCTCTCCATCTCCAGCGTAGGCCACAGAGCGAGACACTGTCTCAAAAAAAAAAAAAAAAACCTCCTATAAAGGTAGAGATTTAGAGGTCAGACAAGGCTCAGTAGCTCAGGCCTGTAATCTCAGCACTTTGGGAGGCCAAGGCAGGAGAATCACTTGAGGCCAGGAGTTCAGTCAAGCCTGGGTAACATAGCAAGACCCCACCTGGGAAAAAAGAAAAACAGAAAAAGGAAAAAAAAGCACCCTCCTGAGTCTCAATTGGTTTTTCCTCTTCCTAGGACCTTTGGTCGCTATCTTGTTATTACTAGTCTTTGGCCCTTGCTTGTTTAACACTTTGGTGAAGTTTGTGTCACTAGATTACAACAATCCCACATAAAGATTATGTTGGCACAAAGCTTCCAACCCATACCATCTTCTCACCTGAGAAATAAAGACATCCTGCCTTTAGGTACCACAGATCAGACATCCAGAGATTTTTACTCCTCCAATACGGGGCAGGGCTATGCCCACAGAATCATCAGAACATCACCAGGTGTGGTGGCTCACACCTGTAATTCTAGCACTTTGGGAGGCTGAGGCGGGTGGATCATGAGGTCAAGAGATCAAGACCATCCAGCCAACATGGTGAAACCCTGTCTCTACTAAAAATACAAAAATTAGGCCGGGTGCAGTGGCTCACGCCTGTAATCCCAGCACTTTGGGAGGCTGAGGTGGGCGGATCACAAGGTCAAGAGATCGAGACCATCCCGGCCAACGTGGTGAAACCCTGTCTCTACTAAAAATACAAAAATTAGCCAGGCGTGGTGACACATGTCTGTGGTCCCAGCTACTTGGGAGGCTGAGGCAGAAGAATCACTTGAACCCAGGAGGCAGAGGTTGCAGTGAACCGAGATTGGGCCACTGTACTTCAGCCTGGTGACAGAGCAAGACTCCGTCTCAAAAAAAAAAAAAAAGCAGCTGGGCATGGCGGTGTGTACCTACCTGTAGTCTCAGCTGCTCAGAAGGGTGAGGCAGGAAAATCCCTTGAACCTGGGAGGTGGAGGTTGCTGTGAGTTGAGACCATGCCACTGCACTCTAGCCTGGCAACAGAGCAAAACTTTGTCCAAAAAAAAAAGAACAAAAAAAAAAAAATCAGAACATCATGAAGCTGACTGCAAATCCTTATGAGAGAATCCTATCCCAAAGATCAATGTCCATTCTCAGCAGGAAGAAGTAACAAAACATGACCTTCATCTCCCCTTAATATTAGGAGTTCTCTCATAAGTAGAGGAGGTATTATGTTAGGGAAACAGGAACATAAGAGCTAGGGTAACTTGGCCAGGCAGGGTGGCTCATGCCTGTAACCCTAGCACTTTGGGAGGCTGAGGTGGGAGGATCACCTGAGCTCAAGACTAGCCTGGCCAACATGGTAAAACCCCTCTCTGCTAAAAATATCAAAATTTGCTGGGCATGGTAGCAGGTGCCTGTAATCCCTGTTACTTGGGAGGCTGAGGCAGGAAAATTGCTTGAACCCAGGAGGTGGAGGTTACAGTGAGCCGAGATCACTCCACTGCACTCCAATCTGGGCAACAAGAGTGAAACTCTGTCTCAAAGAAAAAAAAAAAAGCCAGGCACCACGGCTCATGCCTGTAATTCCAGCACTTTGTGGGGGGCCAAGGCGGGCAGATCACAAAGTCAAGAGCTCGAGACCATCCTGGCCAACATAGTGAAACCCTATCTCTACTAAAAATACAAAAATTAGCCAGGCATGGTGGTGCATGCCTGTAGTCCCAGCTACTTGGGATGCTGAGGCAGGAGAATCACTTGAACCCAAGAGGTGGAGGTTGCAGTTAGCCGAGATCTCACGACTGCGCTCCAGCCTGGCAACAGAGTGAGACTCCTTATCAAAAAAAAAGACAATTTCAAAATCAATTCCTATTAAAACTAGCAAATCATATTCCTTTCCAGACACAACCCACAGTCATACAGTGTTCACAGCTAAGGAAGCAGTTTAATAATGCCGGCAAGGACAAATTCCTAAGACAACCAAATGTTCAGATGTTCAAATACTGAATAACAATATATGTTTTTTGTTTGTTTGTTTTGGATACAGATTTTCGGTTAAAAAATAAAGTGCTCTTTTAGTTTGATTATTCTGTGAAACCTGACATATTATTAAGGACAAAACAAAAACAAAAACAAAAAAAACCCTCAAATACTTCATTCACTACAGGGGAATACAGAGATAACAAAGCTAATAATTTTAGAAAGGTATCTAGGGAGACATATAGGCCCACAGGAGCAAATCCCTGCAGTAGTGACTGATAATCTGCAGAGAGCTACAAGGGAGGTTCTCCCCTCCCCCAGAAAAATCTATTCCAAGAGCATAAACTACATCACTAATCCTTGGAAATACATAAGGTGGTTAGGGTAGAAGGGTGGCTTCAAGAAACCTATTTTGGTTCCTAAACTATTCAAAATTTCTACACAGAGATAGCTTTTCTGGATAAAATAGCTTTTATCCAGAGCCGACAGCAAAATGGAGTTCAGCAGGGTGGTTCCCTAACATTCGTTCTTCCAGTTAAAGCAAGCTACTTATTTTCAGACTCCTTTTAAGAAAAAGTAACACTAGGGGTGGTCCAATGGTAGTGGGTTATCAGAACTTATTAGCATTAGTGTCACTAAAATTGGTATACAACCCCCCACTTCTAAATTTAACTGGCTTATTTTTTTTTAAAGAATAAGAGGAAAAAATAAGTGAGAATATTCAATATTCAAACATTCCAGCTTTCTCTACCCAGTTGGAAAAATGTGTGCAAATTTGGATTTTTGAATCAAATGCCTTTAATAAGACTACCAAAAATATTTACCAGAAATAAACAAGAACCTCCTGGTTTGCAGGTCAAGTTCAGATGGGTGGACACACACACACACACACACACACACACACACAACTCATTACAAAATACACACTTATTAACCACATAAATTTGTCTGAAATGAAGGATGAAGGTTTTACCAAATCTTAATAGGCTAATAACTGAAGATGAACAATGAATTTCCAGTGTTTTAGGTTTTACCTTTTTGTTTCCTATATACTGGGCAGATATTTTGAATAGTAACATCAATAGGTTTCTGCTAGGACCATTTTAAAGCCACATTTTAAACCTAACCACCTTCTGCATTTCCAAGGATTAGCAATGCGGTTTATGGTCTTGAAATAGATTTTCAAGGGGCGGGGCGGAGGGAGAACTAGTCTACTCTTATAATGTGGGCCTCCAAGCACTAAGCTATAACCAATTGATGTATCTTGACACAAGGCCAAGCAGTCTTATTTACAAAACTCTAAGTTGCACAAGGAATCCCTACTTCCTAACATCCTTCAGTGTCCATTTATTTCCTCCCTATCCAAGTTTCTTCTCACTTCCTCAACTCAGCTATCACCTCTGAAATGTGTTTTTAAATCTCCTTTTCCAAAAGCCCCTAGGACTGTTCCATAAAGTTGATGGCTTCGATCCAAAATTCCGGCCTACTCTGCCCTTTTAACAGCTTCAATGTTAAATGCTCGGGCACTATTCTTCGAATGACTGAAATATTATTTGCTTCCAGCGTTTGGTACCCTTACTTTCGAGAACAAGTCATTACAGTAAACCAAGTACACCTACTCGGTTTTCTAAAGCTCGTGTTTTTCACATTATCAGGTAAGTACAGAACGAACTGAGAAAATAAAAAGGCAACACTCACAAACTGTGGCAACATGAAATTAACCAGCTGAGCTATCCGAACCACAAGTTTCTGCATTTCACGGTGCCTCATCTTTCAAATTGTATGGCTCTCCCAAGTCCTAGGCTTCCTGCGAATTAAGGCAAGCCTCCTCGCCCATTCCCCGATCGGTGTCTTTCCGACTCGCACCCGCCCCCCGCCAGGCCCTCGCAGCCATGCGCCGCACACTGCAGCACTGGCGCGCGCGGCCCGCAGGCGCGGCGGACCCCGCCCCGCGGCCACGCGAGGGGAGGGGGCTCGGGGCTGGAGCCCGCCTTTGCGGCGACCAGGCCGGGCGCCGAGTGGGCGCGCCGGGCCGGAGGAGGGGCTCCCGGCCACAGCACCGCCTGTGTCCGCCCGCCCCTCCGCAGCCACTACTTAAGAGGCTCCAGCGCTCGCTCCGCCCCAGTGCGTTACTTACCTCGACTCTTAGCTTGTCGGGGACGGTAACCGGGACCCGGTGTCTGCTCCTGTCGCCTTCGCCTCCTAATCCCTAGTCACTATGGTGAGTGGGCCGCGCGGCTGCCGGCCGCTTTCAGGGCAGCAGGGATAAGCGAGTCGGAGGGGTGTGGGGGGCCTGTATACAGCCGGGGAAGGCTGGCCCAAGAGCCGTCGGTTTGGAGGGCGGCAAGCGGGACGAGATGCCAGATCCGGAGTCGTGAGACCTCGGTCTTTGTAAATGGTGGGGGCCCGGAAGGGTTGAGGGGCGCCAGGATTTTTTCTCGGCCTCTGGAAGGGATGGGAGGGCTCAGCCCTCCGCCTTATCCGGGACTCTCTTTTAGCGCGTAACTCTGTCCTGGGCGCGGCACCTCGAGTCCCAGCAGTCCTTTACAGCGCATGCCCTTCCCCCGCCTTGGGTGGACGCGCGCGGGGACTCTTCTAGCCCTCACTTCCTCTTGATCGCGAAAAGCGGGGGTGGGAAGGCGCTGGAGACAAAAGCGCGCACGCGCGACCGTTACCTTCCCGCCGCTGCAGGGCGGGAAACCGCCACTGCGGTCTGCGCATGCGCGCTGGTGGCGGCGCGATTACGGCTTCAGGGCGTGTCTCCTGCTGACCTGAGGGGTTCTTTTTTTTTTTTTTTTTTTTTCCTAAATGGAAGCAGTAAAAGGGGCCGGGCGCGGTGGATGACCTGAGGTCAGGAGTTTGAGATCAGCTTGGCCAACATGGTGAAGCCCTATCTCCACTAAAAATGCAAAAATTGTGTGGTGCACACCGTAGTCCCAGCTACTCGGGAGGCTGAGGCAGGCGAATAGCTTGAACCTGGGAGTTGGAATGAGCAGAGGTCGTGCCACTGCAATCCAGCCTGGGCGACAGAGCCAGACTCCGTCTCAAAAAATAAAAATTCAAAAAAAAAGAGGAATGTGAGGAAGTGTACCGCACTATACCAGTGTATTAGGACAGTTCACAACAGCTTTTAGAGGCCACTTGTCTCTCCCTGCTGCGTTAGGAATTCTGGGGAGCAGGTGGTGTCAGTGAGGGATTTTGAGGGAACGGAAATCGGATCTTGGTCCAGATCTGGGCCGCCGATAATCCCCTACTGCGCTCAGACTGCTGTGGAGGTGTTAGGCTGAGCTCGATGCCGGCAGGCAAGGGAGGATGGGCAGCCTGGGCAGCGGCTTTGCAGACGTGGCCATTTCGTGCCTCTGCAGCGCCCCCGGGGGATGCGGGAGCGCGCGCCCTGAATTGCTCATTCATCCTGTGCCGCATAGCCCCACCCCTTGTCCCTGCGGACAGACATTTCTTTTGAGCTGGTCTGGCCGCGTGCTTCCTGTGCTAGGAGCTGCCCGGAAATGTGGCCACCCAATCTAAAGTGGGATTCTGGGACCGGAGCGCTGGATGGATGCCCACCCTCCTGTCTTGGTCCTCCAAAGGAGGAAACTGTGACTAAGCGGTCATGATCTGGAAGAAGGCCTTCCCCGTTTAGAATGGGAAGGTAACATGCTTTAAAAGCGATGTAGACCCTATTATATAGCCGTTCTTAAAAGAGTAATACGTCTTATGTCGTTTTAAAAAAAATTTTTTTTAAGATTACGTGATAGCCTGGGTAACATAACCAGACCTCATCTCCTTCAAAAAAGAAAAAATAAGCCAGGCGTGGTGGCCTGTACCTGTGGTCCCAGCTGCCCTGGAGGCTGGAGTAGGGGGATGACTTGAGCTCAGGAGGTTGATGCTGCGGTGTACCTGGACGGCACCACTGCACTCAAACCTGAGCAACAGAACTTAACACTAAAAATAAAGATTGCATGGGTATTTTGTTTCATTTGACAGCCACCAATAGATTAAGTTGTGGTATATTTTTTTCCTCCCACAGCGTGAGTGCATCTCCATCCACGTTGGCCAGGCTGGTGTCCAGATTGGCAATGCCTGCTGGGAGCTCTACTGCCTGGAACATGGCATCCAGCCCGATGGCCAGATGCCAAGTGACAAGACCATTGGGGGAGGAGATGACTC